>OX411307.1:168502440-168564940 GCA_948150685.1 Rhaphigaster nebulosa
CCAGCTACAGTAGCTTAATTAAAATTGATAAAATAAATCATTCACACCATATTTACAAAAAATAAAAATTATATAATAGCAAAATAAAAAAATAAACTTAATACAAAAAATAATAAATAAACACAAAAAAATAATAAATAAACCATTAAACATTTTATGTCTCAAGGTTACTCATATACAAATTCTATGATCGGGTATATTTTATTTACATTTTGGACTTTTATTTACATTACATTTGTTTTCCTGCACTAACCTATTAATATATATATATATATATATATAATATATATATATATATTGGCTTCTTCTTTCTTTTTTGGATCGAGTCTAGGATTTATTCATTAAGATGATCGTTATGTTTTAACAGTGTTTATTTTTTTATATTATAATTCCAACGATGTTTGAGCCCTATAGGCCATTATCAAGGAAACTCCTCATATAGAAGAAACTAAGCAATATTTAAATGTAAGATTGTACTAACATAAATATTATATTATAAGCATGAACCTAAGAAAGGAACCTAAGAAAGGAACCTAAGAAAATAGCATTAGTACCAACATCTGTCCCAAAATTAATTGATTTTGAAAAATACCAAAATTCTACGAGTATATAGAGAATAATACCTTTAAAAAAATTTTTAGAGAGCTTTTATATCTCTGATTATACTGTAATTCTCAATTCAGATTATAAAAATTTAAACTAGAAGAATTAATATATAATTGTTTATATTTTTAAATTAAGTTATGCTATAAACAAATGTTATTAGAACATAATTTGGAACAGGCCTTGTTATGGTTTAATCTTTAAAATTTAATAAAAAATAGATGGAATTAGGGAAAAGAAGAAAACATAAAATTAAGTTATTGCTCAAAGCGAGAAATAGTATATTTGTGTTTGGATGTTTAGAATTTAAGCGATTGCTCTAAATTGGAAATTATAATAAAAAAAAATATAAGTTGGTTTAAGATGAATAATTTAAATAATAAATTGTTGGCTATGAGATAATTGTTATTGTTCATATTTAGGGCTATAAGATTATTTAGTACAAATTTAAATTAGGCTTATCAAGTAATAATTAAATAAAATATTAATTTTAATAGTAACGAGTCTTTGG
Source organism: Rhaphigaster nebulosa (assembly GCA_948150685.1). NCBI lineage: Eukaryota > Metazoa > Arthropoda > Insecta > Hemiptera > Pentatomidae > Rhaphigaster > Rhaphigaster nebulosa. The sequence goes on from OX411307.1 coordinate 168,503,555, forward strand.
AATATTGACAAAACATATGAGATATTAAAAGTTCAGTACAAAAATAGCTTAATCTCTGTATATTATGTATTTGATAAATACAAAATTGTTAATTTATAAGTTAATATTTGTTTTTTGAAATGGCTGTTTGTTAAAAGAGTTTCCTCGATAATAGCCTATAGGGCCGAAGCGTTGGAATTAAAATATAAAAAAATAAGACCATAAGGATAATTATGAATATATGCAAGATATTAGTGGACTATATGCAGTTGAACAATCGGCCTTTATAAAGATCAACAAAGTTAGTTTTTTTTTTTTAAGATACGTGATAAATATGCATTCCAAAGTCCCACAATTTCAAATGCGTACGCAGAATTTTTTTTCGGTGCGGATTTAAATTTTTTTTTTTCGGAGGGCAAGTTATCACTTAAGTGTCTATAATTACCAAATTGGGTGTAAGTTTTAAGGATAAGCATGAAAATTGGATCCAACATTACTATTAAAAATACCTACTCAAAATACAAACTTTAGGTTGGTGGGTATGAAAATAGTAAAATTTTGGGAGGGGAGGTATATCCATTTGACCCTCCCCCCCCCCCCTTCGTACACCACTGCGCAGGCGTCATGAAAGCGTCAAGCGGGCGCTGGCAATTTCTGGCTAAAATAACAGGATATAATTCGAAGGTGTTTCTAAAGTCTAAGGCTCTTGTTGCTCTAATTAAAATTTTAATAGGACCCTTAATCAAATATATGTTAATTACGAAATCATTAACATATACTGTTATTTTGCAGATGTGATCTTCGGGACGCGTTCACTGTTGACAAAGTTTTGTTTGACAATTGCAGGATTAGGATTATTATAATTGATTCCAAGATATTGAAAGATAATTAGTAATTTTTTTTAAATTATCTTTAAATTACAAAGCTTAAAAATATATTATATAACGTTTTGATGTAATGGAGTTATTTTTTTATATTCTGTTTCCTTCAATTTTCATTTTATTCTAAACAAAAACTTTTATCTAATAAAAGTAACTTTTACGTTAGTAAATTATTTTTCAATGCGTTTTATCAATTCTATTGTTTGAATTTCTTGACTTATGAAATATTTTAGAGAAAATGTTAGAGGAACAAATATCTATAAGCTGTGACTTTATAATATCGGTATCTGTAATCATTAGATGCTTCAAGTCAATCATAAAACTATGTAGCTCTATTAGATCATTCTCACTGCCACAAACGACCAACATCAACCCCCTCAATTTATTAAGTTATTCAGATTTTCCCCCAATAAAATAAAAAAAAAAAACCATTATATTGTTAAGTACATGACTCATAATTACAGCTCAGAATATTCTGTCACAGTGATTATACACTTTAGTGAGTGCTAGAAGATTACATTAATATTCATAAGGGTACTATAAAATAGAATTAATATAAATCATGTGATATTAAAGTCACATTAAAGTCAGTGATTTAATGCCACCAATGAAAGGACCCGAGTATAATTAACACTCAGCACATGGAGCTAAACCTTAAAAATAAACCCAGGTTTATCGGTAGTTTTCGTATCTGAGATAATTATGTCTACGTTCCCAAAACAGAAATAAAGTTGAAAAATTTCCAGAGCAAAATCTAAAAAAAAAATAAATGAAAAATCTCGCTCAGAGAAAAAGTCATACTTTGTCTCTTGACATTAATTGAGTATTAGACTCCCTTTTTAAGGAGAACAGACTCAAAGTAGAGTTACTCCGAAGTTGTAAACACTTTTTTTTAATGGATTTTAACGACTATATGAAAATTTGTTTGTTACTCTCGACATTTAACGTTTGGGCGCCGATTTTGCTTCGGCTACTCATTTTGTTCAATGAGGCTTAGTGAATATTATATCATGCTAAGATCAATAAAAAATCATCGAATTGATTTCTGATTAATAATTATAAAAATCTTATTTATAAAACCACCAAAATATGTTTCTTTCGTTCAACAAATTCTTCCTATAAGTAATTTTTACAATTTTCTCTTTTTTAATGCTTTCAGTCCTGGATATAATTCTGTATTCTATATTTCGGATATTTTTGAATATTTAGAAAATAGTCTGCCATAATAGGGTCACCATCAGCGAAGTCCAGGCCTGGGGTAAAATAATACAGCGAGTCCCCTCCAACTCAATATTTTTATTTAGTGTTTTATTTATGTCAATAATATTAAATATGGATTAAGGTTATAATAAAAACGAAACTTACTGTTACATTATAATAACTGGTGTTTTATTATATAACAGTAAACAATTTGTTAATAAAGTTACTTAATAATGATAGTATAATTTAAAAATAATTACATAAGTAAAGTTTTCATATATAATAACACAAACTGGGTTTGAAATATTTTTTATTTAACAGCAATTAGTCCTCATAAACATTTAATTTTTCAGACAAAGTTGTAAAAATCTGGAAAAAATATATTATGTGCAAGATTTCATCAGGAATCCCAGAAAATAGCCTTGTCTAATTCAGATGACAGATTTCTTTTTATACAACAATTTATATAAAAATGATTATGCGTACGTCTCCGCTTCTAACGATCAGAGAGAACTTTCACCATGTTCACCATGGAATAAGCTACAACATGAAATATTTTTTAAAGAGTAATTTAATTGTTCATAATAACTATTAAATTGCAAAAAAAAAACTCCCGAAAAAGTATGACCTTGTCTCTATGCTTTAAAGTACTATAGACAAAACCGGGCCTTTTTATGCCCAACATTGTTTCATTACAAAATAATAATTAATTTATAAAATAAAAAATTCGAACCTGTACATCAAAAGTTTAAATGCTTTTAGGGAAATTTCACTTCGGTCAAAAATCATGAGTATTCAATATTTTGACAATTTAAATTGAAAATTTTCAAATTTTCAACAAGGTTTATGGATCGTTATAATTTTTTCACTTTATGCAAAAGCTAATATCTCAACAAATTTTGCATCAAATTAATTGCAATAAACAGTTTTAGTATCGTTATAAAAAATCACAAATGTGGAACAAAAAAGTTCGCTCTAGTCTCATCGGAAGTCGAGATAGAAAGAGTTTACGTTTTTTGCAATTACGGGTTTTTTGCAAAAATAAATTTGCGAATATTTTTGCTTGAAAATTTAAAAGCTCATACAGGATTGTATTCGCAAAAAAAAAAAACCTAAAGTTCCATACTTCTTAGGTGATGCTTCCCTGCAATTGTCCTAATTTTTCCTAATACTTGTTATCGAAGTCGGTGAGCACGAGTCAGGCAAAATCTGATTTTTTCAGCACAGGATCAATATATATATATATATATATATATATATATATATATATATATATATATATATATATATATATATATATACGGAGATATTCCTCGCTCTCCCAATTCAACGTCGTGTGCTATTTTCTTTTTTTATTGGTTGCCTGAGTGTTTAAGGTCGATCCAAGTAAAACTATCTAAACTCTCTAACAACGCCTAATGTGTGCCTATGTGCTGCGGTAGGTCATGCAATACTTTACGACAGTTATGCGAAAACTTCGATGGAGGATATTTGGTTATCGTAAACCAAATGGCTATTCATGTACTTCTTATTTATACATTATACTTAGCTGTCTACAAACCTCAGTCCACCGACTACCGTCCAAACCCAAATCCATTAGATCACCCTTAACACAATCCTCCCACCTGTGTTTCGGTATACCCCTCGGACGTTTACCAGTCGCCAGTCGCCTCAGCGTTTATTAACTTTTTTAGGAATTCGTTCGTTACTAAGCCCAACAACTTTACAAACCCATTTCAACCATCGCGATGATATCTCTTCGATGACATTAACAGGGTGCATGCTCCTCAATTCCACCTTGTGTAACCTCCTAAATTCTCCAGTTGACTCATCCTTTTTCGGTCCAAATAATTTATGCAATTCATTATTCTCGAAGACCTTTCGGTGCTGTTCGTCCTTCAAGGTTAGCTGCCACGTTTCACGCCCGTACAGAACTGGAGGCAGGATAATAGTTTTGTATATTCTAACTTTTAAGTTTTTGGACAAAATGCGCTACCTTTTTCCCACTTATAATCGTGCCTTTATTTCCTCTTGAATTTCGTTTTTTTCTAGTAATCATAGACCCCATACACTTAAATTTCTCAACGTGTTCAAACCTATTCACCCCTGTATCTGAATCATCAAAATCGCCGCTGTTTCTGTTGGTAACCATATATTTCATCTTATCTGTATTTATTTTTGAGGCCGTCCAACCTCTTTGCCAGCTTTCATCAACGTTGTTGTATTCAGTTTTATAGTTTCCGCGTCCTCACTTAATAATACCAAATCATCTGCTAACCCAAGCACGGATATTTTACCACCCAGATCTAAATCCCTTTTGGTACGCATCCTTTCTAATGACAATTATTAATAAGTAATTTAATTCTGATATCATCATGTTTCACTGCCGGGCGCTGTATTTTATTAATATCAACCCTAAAAACTGAGAGTTCATGTGGTAAAATCTATTTATTTATTCTATTGTTTAATTTATATTTCATAGTATAATTCATTCTCACTGTGGATTGGTGTATTGGATAATTTTCAATATATTATTTCCTTGCAAGACCTTTACCATTTCACCTGGAATATTGTAGATTATAGCTCCTTTTTAAACTTTCTTAATATTAATCTATTTACCCGCTTTTGTTTCTATATTATGTGGAAGGTGTCCTAAAAAACAGGAAGGCTATTCCTTGAAGAAAATTATAGAGCAAGGAAGGCAGTTTTTTTGTATCGCCATTCGTAACTCTATTTTTACTGGTATATAAACTATGATGGAATCCGTTATTACTGATAAAATCAATACAAAAGAATCCAGTCTATGCTAATCTTCACAGTCCTAATCCCTGTCACATTTAGTGTCGAAACCTAGTAATTAAATGCCGAATATTTGCAACTAAACAACTCAGGAAGGCTATTAGGAATTCAAATTACTGTACAATTATGAATGGTAATTAATTGTCTGCTATTGTTAGTTAACGAATCGTGTTAAGAGTTCATTTGTGAACAATTAAAAGAAAAAAAAATATATCTGAAGAGATGAACGAATAGCAATTAATTATTTTTCCTATTATTACTTCATTATTTTTATTTTTCATAATTTTTGGATTTGAATTATTTCTATTATCATGTTTTATAATATATATATATATATATATATATATATATATATATATATATATATATATATATATACACACACTGGATATCACCTATAACGACATCGGACATCGGTTCTAGCAACGAACCGGCTATTCAGCTACCTTAAACTTGGTATACCTACTGCATGCAATTTTAACTGGATATAACTACATCGCTTATAATACGACATATCATATAATCTATATGATAGTTTTACATATAATGTAAAACTACTTATCGGTTATAGCGATTCGTTTTACATTGAGCTTGGAGGTAAAAACATCGGTTTTAACGCCGCATAGTGGTTGAAAGGCGGAAAAAACCTGCTTTTTCAAGGTATTGGATTTTTTTTTAATTTTTACACCTGTAACGAGCCTTTCAAATCCAATCATATAAAAATGTTTGATTTTCTAGAAAAAAATTGTCGATATTATTATTATTATAGCTACTCACATTTTTTTTCTTGGTGCCATTTTTCTTTGTAATCAACAACAGCTATACCATACAATATATTGAGTGAGAAAAAAAAAATCAATCTTTTTTGTTTTTTAAGCTAAAAATAACATCTCGAATAAGTATCAAAAAATCCAATTTAATTTTTTTTTGTTAGAATACATCTTCTGAACGCAGCTGACCGCAGATCTAAATTCTACATTTTTATTAAAATAAAGCTCCTATTGAAAAATTAGAAAAGGTCCAACTGCATCAGATTGCGTTTGTTATTGGTACCTATTTGGTACCCAATATTGGTACCTAGATGGCCGTGTATCAATTTTATCAAATTGCATTCACTACTTTGGCTTACGTATGCGCAGATTTATTTTCCTTGACACATTTATATTTAAATAAGAGCTCGTCTGATTTAGTTCAAAGTTAGATGGAAGTTGGCGCTTAATGTGAAAATTATCACCTATCAATTTTCCCTAATTCCATCCACTGATTTTGCTTACGCATGCATAAAACGTATTTTTCTTGACACGTCTATATTATAAAAATGGCTTGTCCGATTTGGCCCAAAGCTTGAGAAAATGTGGACACTAGTGTACAAATGGCCCTGTATAAATTTCATCAAATTCCATGAGTGTGTAAATATTTATGATTTTATATATATATATATATATATATATATATATATATATATATATATATATATATATATATATATATATATATTATACTTTAAACTAATCTGTGGTGTGAAAAAATAACCAAATTGAGTACCTCTCTGTAAAAAGAGTTGATTTTATTAGTAACATCATTTTTTCATAATTTACATCACAGATTTAATTTACAATTATCAATATTACCTGTAAAAAGAGAAACGGCATTTAAAGCTATTAAATCACAATGAAAGAATTTATAATTCTAACACACTATAGTACAATGCCAGGTTGAACTTAATCTCCCTTTACCACTCCATATATTCATTATTCACGTGTGTTATATTTAACTGACTACGGTTAATTAATTAAATATTCCATAATATTCAAATTAAGTTTAAAAAAAATTAGACGAACTTGCTAGGTGACCTTCGAATTTCTTTTTACACACATATGTATATAAAAATATATGTATATATATATATATATATATATATATATTATATATATATATATATATATATATATATATATAAAGTTAGTAAATCTTTGTATTTATACTTAAATTTATCACATGTCAGTTGTAGAAAAAAACAAAAAAAGAAACTTTTTTAGTTAATTTTGAGTTATTATTATTATAATTATTATTTATAAAGGCAATCCACGACAAGGTGATGTCTGCCTACTCTCAACTATGTCGGTTATCCAAGATTGACCGATATCAGTTCATAACGCACCGCACTGCCAAAACAGTTGGCAGATGGGGAAAAAAAAAAAATAATAAAAATAAATAAATAAATATATATATATATATATATATATATATATATATATATATATATATAAATGGAAATAAAATTAAATAATCTAAATAAATATGTATATATAATTCAAGTATAAATAAATAAAAAAAAGTAATAATGAATAGAAGAAAATAAATAAGTTAAAATAAAAGAAGAGAACTTAAAATAGAACATACATATATTATACATGAATGGTTATAGTGGAAGCAAAAGAAATATATAGGAAACTTAAATTAAAGAATTATATCTTTAATTTTAAATCGATTCATATACGTCAATTCTCTTTAAATAATCGAATATTTCGTTAATGTGTGGACTATTTTCATTTAGTAAAGTTACCAAATGATATGGGAGACCGGTATCAATCAACTGTCTGCAGTCAGTTAGTAAGTGTTTTACAGTCATAGGTACGTTGCACTGGGCGCATATTGGTCTAGGTGTTCCAGTCAGCAAATACTGATGGGTGAAGCGTGTGTTAATTTTGAATTAAAAAACTTGAAATTTCATCCTATTCAGGGACCTGAATACGTTTGATTTTCCGGTATTTAACCCAAAATAGGATGTCAAACCCTCCATCTCTACGCAAAATCACAAAATATTCTTTATTAGGTAGTTTATAAGGTGAGAAAAATGAAATTTTGTTTGCAGAATAGTTGTAAAAATTACAAATTTATTCTATATACCGCAGATCCACAATGAAAGGAGCGCAACTCAAAATTACTAATGCCAGAAACTTTAATAGTTTGGACCCCTATCTTCCAAAAGAGCAGCCTTCCCTCAAATATCAAACCAAACCATTAGGCGCAACTTGTGTAGGATGAAACGCACTGGGAGGCTTCTATGTAGAACTTAATCTGTGTCTATTCTTTGTTCTAACAATAAAACATTTCTGGTGTTGCGCCCCTTTCGATCTGTGCAGTATGGATATGTAAGGCTACATAAAAAATAAGTAAATTTCATACTTACAATATAGTTAAAATAAATTCCTTTTTTTGACAATTTGTTTGAAATTTTCCGCCTTCCAGAATTGGTAGCGATTATAACGAACATCTATTATAACGACGAAAACGACCACCCTCTTTCTGGATCGATATAACCTATATCCAGTGTTATAAATACACTGGATGTATTAATATATATATTTTTTTTTTTCTCTTTCATAGAGTTACTATGCAAGAGGAGTTTATTTACAAGTTTATACATACTCTATGCGAAACAGCATAATATATGCTGTAATAAAAATACAGTTTATATTTTTAATTATGGTATTGCATTATAAAATGTCAAAATTTACCATAGAAGTGAACAATATATAGAAATTTTTATAAACGTGTTCATAATAGAAATTCAAGAACTAAAGAGAGATAACGGAACTAGTCTAAAATCAATACTTTAATACATTAATGCAATCAGTTGAGAAAAAAAAACCTAAACAATAAACGTATATTGTATGAATATATAAATTTAAGATTTGTTTCATAAATAAAGAAGCTGTATGCATATTTACACAGACACACACACACACACACACACACACACACACACACACACACACACACACACACACACACACACACATATATACAAGATGTTTTTGTATTTAAAATTTGGATTTTTAATATGTTACTTTAATAACAATAACTTAGGTAATATTATTAGTTTAGTTGACTAGGGCGATAAGAGACAGGCTAAGCTTGATTAACCGGCTTTGCGGTTTATCGAGATGCTCCCAGGGAATAAAGAAGCAATTAAAGGAGGCTTTCTGGGCTATGAATCAGTTGGATTCGTGTAATTGGCCTTGCTGCATATAAAGACACTTATTAATGGTCCCTACCTGTACCTTAACTGCCATTGAGAATTATATTTATCGCTTAAGTCAAATACACAATGCCGTCATTATACCATTTTATTAATAGTTTCTTTAGCTAGTTCTCGAACGTGGTTTAACTGGTCGTGAAAAAGGGGCATGCACTCAATCAATTGTAGCCTTGTGATGATGACGAAGTTGGATAAGTTGTTTGCCACCTTATCTCCCATTCCACTCAATACCATTATAGGACCAACTCAATTAGTTTGCCCCTTTCTTGGAGCATTAGTCACCTTTACTTTACGGTATTGACGATTTGAGGCTTAATGCTCAAACGGTGCTCCCATTTAAGTACTTCGTGACTGAAACTAATCCCTCGTTTCTATCACTATTCATTTGTATTGATGCTTCCAGGAATATTGTTAAAAGCCCGATATAAAAATCTTATCGGCTTGTTTAAGATCTTTATTACAGCTCTAATTCACGCTATTTTAATATTGTTCATAAATAGGATAAGTAAAAAACAAATATACAAATTATATTATGACACCGTTTGCAGTTTATACCTTCGAATATTCTTATAAATTTAAACACGCCAAGAAATGTTATTTGAGTATTTTTTTAGTTTTAATGTTATTTTGCAAACTATTGTTATTTTTTTCTTCTTCTTTTTCTTAAATAATGTGTATGAAATATATTTTGAAATAATTATTTTCATATCACGAGAAATTATTATGTGATGAATTATTTTGCTTTTAATTAAGATTATTTAAAACAATTAGTGTTATTTTTATTTATGCATTCGTTTTCTTTATTATGTAATTACTTTCGATGTCAAAGAAAGATGTACCGCCTCCTAATGAGGGGGCAAATCCCTGAAAAGAATATAAATTTCTGTACTAATCTTTTACGATCATTGTCCAATTTATTAATTTTTTTGTGGGGTAATTCATAATTATTTAAAAAGTATCACTAAAGTTTTTATTTGTGTATAAATATTTATTAGAATTAATTTTTTTTCTAAATTTAAAGATTTTTTTTCGAGCACAATTTTTCTTAATTATAAAGTGTATCTTTCAATTATATTTTATTTAATTATGCTTTTATTATATAATGTGTTATTTGAATTACTAGTCCTAGTTTTATAATTATTAATTTACCTATATAACGTTCAATACTTTATAAGCTCATACAATGTATCTCTATGAAGCTATGTCCATACTGTTCGACTTTCGATTTGACATCGCATGCTACACGCTTCCTTCTCCGTTCGTCATGTTGAATCGAAAGTCTAAAGGCTGATTTACGCAAGTGAGTTTTTTTTGTATGCCCTGTAGCAATTCCTTAATTAACCTCTGAAAAAGATAGTTGTTGGTTATTACGATTACTATCATTATTAAAATATGTATTTTGGACTGCACATTTATCCCATTCAACCAGTTTGGTAGTTTTAATTTAACACGTTGAAAGGTTATCTTTAATTTTTCACTGCTTAAACTCATCTTCAACAGCTGTACTGATTAGATGTAAAATTAACAGGATGGATTGGTTAATATTATGTTGATATTTCGATGAGCTGTTAAATGAAGGTGAACTACCAGCTAACGTGGTTATAAGCTAGGTTAACAAAAACCAATATCAAAACCACAAATACAATGATAGCCACTTAGCAACTTTTATTAAATCAAAAATGACATTTTCCCATTTTCCATATAAACAAAACTGAAAAGTCATTTCTGGTAATGTTAAGCTGTGTCCACACTATTAAGGCTGGTTTACACGAGTAAGTTATTTGGTTAAAGCTTTGATCAAAAAATTTACTGGTTTAAACGGTAGGTTAAATAGTCCGTTTACACCAGTAAGTTTTATGATCAAAGTGAGTTTGATCAAAGCTTTGACCAAAAAACTCACTCGTATAAATCAGCCTTTAGACTTTCGATTCAACATGACGAACGGAGAAGGAAGCGTGTAGCATGCGATGTTAAATCGAAAGTCGAACAGTGTGGACATAGCTTCATAGAGATGAAGATATTTCTAATAGATTTATAACACATTAAAATAGTTTGATGTTAATTAGTCATATTATATTAAGACTAGCTATGCCCCGCGGTTTTAACCAGCGTTAAATTTGTATTATATATGTTTATTTATTCCACTGCGTTTCAGCAAAAACATGGGAAACAGATAGCAGAAAACAATAGCAGCACAAATATAATGAAATACAATAGCAATAAAGATAGTAATAACCCGCATTTTATTACTCTATTAGAGTTATTAACTACCTAAAATACAAAATAACCTAATAAATGAAGTTATAATTTTTTTCCCTCATCCCCAAAAAATAAATGAAATAATGAAATAAATAGCATGAATTAATAAACTTTAACTTAATAAAGTGGGTGTTGTGAACTTCCTTCCCGGGTATGAAGTTATCATGACAACGACAACGGACACCTAGGTAGGTTGTTTTCCAGATTGATTAACATTTATGTTACTGCTCCATTCATTTGGGTCGTAGATTGATGTTATAAAGTCTAAAGCCTTCCTCAATAAATGGCCTATCTAAGATAAAAAGAATTTTTCAAATCTGACTGGTAGTTCTTGAAATAAGCGCGTTCAAACAAATATACTCTTCAGCTTTATAGGTATAATAGTATAGATACCAGATTGAACAAAATTGTTGGGGCCTTCTTATTAGATAAGTACATACAGCACATATTTCAACCGTAGTCTATTCTTACTCAACTTTGTAAGACGAAGCTCTGCAAAAACAAAAAAATAGTCTGCTATTATATAAGCCAACTTTTGAACGCTGACTATCGTTTTATATTCTTTCCATCCAACTCTAAAAGTATGTAAACAATTCCAAAGAGTACTTTGAAATTCCAAAGCTATTTCAAGCCGCGTTAACTCAGTTCAGTGATGCTATAACTCAAAAAGGAAAGTCCTCTTGTACAGCGTTGACATCTGGAACCCATAATTCTAAAACTGACAGTCCCAGCCATTTATGGTTGTCCTTTCTTATAACCTATTCATATATTTTAATTGCAAATTTATGCATAACAGATATGTCTATTTAACAATGCATAGGATTATGTAATTTTAAACTATTTAAATATATATATATATATATATATATATATATATATATATATATATATATATATATATATATATATAATGATTAATAGATCAATGAAAGCAGGGGTACAACAAGGTTTCCTATTTTGCTGAGCTCTTATATTTGTATTCTGGAAAATCGACGGTAAGAATTTTGCCCTTACTTTTTAACTCTTTTAAAAATTCTAATGTAAAATATAGATATATTTACTTGCTTGGTGCCATTTAATTATTTACTAGGGACATATACTTTCTCTCTCGACGAACGGGCATCTTGCTCGTACTCTTTGCTGAGGCTTCCTTCTCTAACGGCAGAGTAGGGGTAGGATGAGACCCAGTTTCAAGTTTTATGGCGCTACAGCCTTGTTTATTTTAAAGTTACGAAATTCTTACGAAGTTTTTGCATCCATCCCACTGTAGACCTCATTCTCCCCTTGTAACTCTGGGACGTCACATACTCTTCGTTTATGTTTGACGTAAGAGGAACTAGATGCTATGTCCGGAGGTTCGGGAGGCGGTGTACAAACAGTTGACTATTAATGTGATCTAAAACGTTTTTGATGGTTTAATACATATTACAAAGTTTTAGGAGGGTAGACTACATGCTAAATGTTTACCCCAGTAGTTGCATATAACATTGTCTGAACATATCCATAAAAGGTCTTCTTGGTGTCGGTTGGTCATCCTGCTTAACTTACTTTGTCGGACAAAGTTTTCGCCTTAAAATGAATTGGAATTTCTTTGAGAGCGTCAACAATTAGCCCGTATTATTATTCATGTAGGCAATTTTCTGAATTTAATTCTTCGAACGCGTTCTCATCACATCGAAATTATGATCACTAACAGATTGGTAATTGGATGATTATTCAATAATTATTGGCGTAGAATACGTTGTATGGCGAAGTCTAAATAAAAAATTTAAAAAAGATTAACTGACATAGTTACCGTCGCGTTGAGACATTATGTTTACACTGTCATAAAATGCGTGTTTGGAACAATAAAGCATATTTTGTCCTATTCTTTTTCGCATTTTGTTTCCAGTGAAGTGCCTGGATTATTTCAACTTAATTATTTTTTAAATAATCGTATTTAATAATTTATTTGTTTATCAAGAAGGCTATAACGGGGCCATTATCATTATTACTAAGTCATCGTTCGTTTCATTAGTTTTCTAAATTATAGTTTATATTATCTAAGGACCAAAATCTTAATAGTAAAACATTTATTTATTTATTTATTTTTTATATAATGCCGCAATCAATAGCTTTGTACTGTATTAGTTAAGAACAGCAATTAAGAAACTTCATTAAAATTTTGCCTTCAAGAAATTTTATCAAATCAAGTATGGTTCTAAATGAACACCTTCCAAGAGAACTGTGATCTAAGGACGAATATTAGTGTGATCAACATATCATCGATACAAGAAACAACAAAAAATTACTTTGTATGTCGTATTTATTTATTCAGAATCAGCTGAGCAACTTTTCGTTTTAAAGTTGTCTCTTGTCTTGAGGTTTTCTTATCGTGACAAAAATGCTTATGACATCCTTAAGCTATGTCCAGGCTGTGCGACTTTCGATGCGACATGACGAACGGAGGAGGAGTTTCAGATCACATATTTTAAACATTATTGAATACTATTCTACAAAGAAAAGTCCATTGTTTTCAACTACTTTCACCCATCTTTCTGCCAGTAATTGGATTTGATGCCGATACGGCTCCTTTGGTTTTGAGGCAATGATCTCTTCACATCCAATTTTTACGTCCTCGTAATTATCAAAGATCCGACCTTTTAAAAAATGAGCCATTGATGTTAACAAACCATAATCTGATGGTGCAATATCTGGCTATACGCAGTATGCCGCAAAACGTTTCAGTTGAAGCAAACCTTACAGTTCCGATAATTTTTCCTTGGTCAAACGAGAACGATATGGTTTGGTTTCTGTTGACCAAAGCGGGGTACTTTGCCCTCATCTGCATAAACTCTGTCTAGCTGTTCACAGTAAAGGTTTGAATTCCTACTACAGCCGATAAATCACGAGTAGTTGCATGTGGGTCTTGGCTCACACATTCAAGAAGAACGTCATCATCAACGACCGATGGGCAACCTGATCTAGGTTGCTAAGTAGTATTTCGATGGATAATTGACTATTATCACTATATTGACTATTATCGGCTGCCTTTGCGCTTAAACCTTTTTTCCAGTAATGTCTCAATAGACCGCGAATCACGAATTTTTCTTCTGACATTGCACGTGCGATTTAAAAATCTAAATGACCCCATAAAGCCAACTGAATTCACAAGGAATTTAAGGATTAGTCAAAGTAAACATTGACATATATAGTAGGAACAAAAACATTTTTATAGGATTAATTATGAGAGTCGGAATTAAGAGTTGTGTTTATGCACAAGGACTTTAGTAACAACCTATAATATATACACACACATATATATATATATATATGTATATATATATATATATATTTTTTTGTTGGCACTATAGACCATGGAGATCCTTGGCCGCGCGATGTGGTATTCATACAGACATGTATTGCTTGCGGGATAACAGACAGCCTGGAGGTGGCCACCGAACTTCACGCTGCTACGAACCACGGCTTCAATGGTGCAGCGGCAGGTTATCCATAGCTCCATAACCGGTCCCTTTGGGGCCAATTCGGCATTGTCTTTCCCACCGACTCCAGTCTTTCCCAAGGACAGTGAAAAGCCGGTCAAGATCCACGCATTATGGCTGTTCGAGGTCAGCAGGCGAACGAGGACCTATATTTCTTTCCCCAAAGCAGACCGTCCATGCACCAAACCTCCGGGCGGCTATTTTACGTCCTGGAAAACCACAGTACGATTCACAATTTAGTTACACGGGGTAGGGTCATCAGTCCTACACCCGGTCGGTGTAAGTTGCCTCCAGTAGAGTGACGGGCCTCACATATCCGTGGTAAGGGGTGATTAATTGCTAGTAGAATTAAATTAATTATTAATTTTATTATATTAAACTAATCCTGGGACGGGGATTCAAACTCACAAACTTTGGGTTTGTAAGTATGTGCGCTTTTGCAAGCCTATTAATCCTCTCGGCCAACCCGACCCCATATATATATATATATATATATATATATATATATATATATATATATATATATATATATATGAATTAGCTTAAATTAAGTGTATGAAATATATTTTGTATGAATTATGTTCAGTTTATGGTTAATTTTATCCGAAATTATTTCACTTTTATTTCCACTTAATTTTCCCAGACCTAGTCTTATCACGTTTATAAAACTTACTTTATATCAATTTTTTTAATAATATTATTTTATAAAGATTATTATTATAATTGATATGATTGTTCTTTTCTCTTTTACATTATTTAATTGCTAAAAAAAGGAAATTTTATATGAAGCTTTATGGGGTAAGTCCTCAAAACAAATAAAACATTCTATTCTATTCTATGGTGTGATACAGAATATTTTTATTCGCTTGCAATATCTGATTCATCCAAGCGCTTTAGAAGATTGAAATTAGCTTGACAAGAAATCGTTTTGGATTTATCTTATATGTAGAACAAAGCTGTAGGATGGCGGCTTATATGAATACTAGAGTCGTTATCATTTTGTTCTTGTTCCCTTGGAATGAGACAGGGTCCGCCGGTGTTTAGTATGTGTACAAGCTATGAGTTGTAATCTGTCTACATCAAGCTACCTGCAGTTTAGATAAACTATCAAGGATAGCAATGTCGCCACCCACTCTCACGCCTCCAACTTAATCTGCCGCTGGCTCCAACATTTTTTAACCCTCGTCTCACCCAATTTGCAACTTAATGCCGTCTCCTGAATCTTTTAGAAAGTTACCATTTATATCTGACAATATTAGAGTGTTAAAGAAATCAGTACTTTTTAACTTTTACATCAAGCAATTGATAGCTTTCTCACGTATTGGGCTTACTCTTCCAATTATCGCCCATTCGTTTCTGTCACTTGAAGCTACTTCTGAACCTAAAATTCCATGCTCCTCTCAAATTCGGGGAACGAAGGCGCCTTGGCGAGTCTTACTTTTGAGATTAATGTCATCTGATTTAAATGTTTAAACCACACTATTCGAGTTCATGCAGAAACAAATTCTTCCATCTCCTCTTCATTCAATTTTCCGATGGACATTCGTGACGTTATAGTCTTTTTTATGACAGTGACACAAAATGGTAGAAAGTGAACAAGAAGCAGTAGAACAAATCGAACAATTAAAGGAAAAATATGGAGGGGTTATTGAGAACTGAAAGGAAAATCTTGAGTAATATATATGGGCCAAAGAAAGTAGAGGAAGTCTACAGACTAAGGGATATTCGAAAATTGTACAAAAGGGGGAAGTATATAGAAACAACGATGCGAAAAAGAAGATTGAAATTTTACGGACATATGGTCAGGTTGGACAAGAACAGATCAAATAAGCAAATCTTTGATAAAATGCTTGGCCTCAAAAATATAAAGGGTTACCCAGAGCAGATTAAGGTTAAAATGGCAAAACTGGGGATAAAAAACGAAGATTGTTTGGGCAGGGTTCAATTCTAGAAACAGATTAACAAAATGAGAGTCCCTGCTGTGAGGAAAGAACGGAAGGGTGGTGGGAAGAAGTGGTCGGAGGAGAGGAAGACCTAGCACTCCGAGAGGATGAAGGAGGTGTGGAGAGAGAGAAAGGAAAAGAGGAAGGCGAAATGATTGGCGTGGTCCTGAGTAGGCCTATTTCGAAAAACAAATGCACAAAATTCCAACAATTTCATATTTCAACTTCGTTATTCCTAGGTAGACCTTTCGTTTGACTCATATGCATGAACTACATTATAAAAGATATCTAACAAAGAGCTAGAAAATGCGATAGGTTTAAAGAACAGTTTTTTAAAGTACTTTAGGACAATAGCTATAGCAGTACCGGGGAGAAATGAGAGGGGGGAGGAGATATGGAATACCCCGCTGGAGGAAGGGGAAGTCTGGGGGCCCGCGAATATCGTATTCATTTATTTCTATATCATAAGAATGATTGGGTTTTTCATTATTGGGCAGAAGCCATAAATAAATTCTTTCCTGAATTTCACAACCGGGTGTAACCTTACATTTTTTAAAAGTTAATAGAATAATCATCATTTAATAACATCATAATATAATATGATAATAATATATTTGGGAGCGGAGTAGCTCAGTGATAAGGCACTGTGGTCCTGGGTTCGAGACCGGCTGTGACAGATAATTATTTATTCTGTTGTCAGCCGTGAATCGATCCTGTGGAATCGGGAAACCCTCCTGGGGCTCATCCAGCCTCTATAAAGTGGGTATCTTTAATTGGTGGAAAAACTTTTGGCGGTGGAGCGTGATCTCGGCCAAATCTTCTTGCACAACCGTTGGCTTACAGACAGTACGGTCCTTACCAAGTACTGAACCCAAGACCCATCATGGGTTGTAGTGGAACAGGTAAAAAAAAAAAAAAATAATAATACGTTCAAACGAAAAGCCAAGTGAATATTCGAAGTAACAGGATAAATTAATTAAAAAAACTAATTTCGAATATCATTTAAAAATAACAATTACTTTAATGTATATATATATATATATATATTTTTTTTTTTTTTTTTTTTTTCATTACGAAAGGATTCACAATTTTTAAGCCACGAAATTTCGTTTTGATTCTCTTTATCTCTTCTTCAGTTTATCCAATTTCGACTCGTTAATAAGAAGGGTGTTTCTTCTTTCCATCTATATAAACAGCAATTGCATTATCTTAGTCTGTGTAAGAAAATGTGATTATAAAAAAAAAAAAACACATATTTAACATTTTTTGCGGTTCTACAACTTGTAGCAACATCTTGGTTAAAGCAAATCGCGTAGTTTTGGTATATATTGGTAGATGGGCAAATATAGATATAGAATATAGGCAATAGATGTGTGCAATTGACTGTCTATAATTTTTATTTATTTTTGCATTTGCCCGAAATTATGAATATAGGTTTTTTTCAATGTTCCTGAAACAAATCTTACACCAGCTTTGAATATTTTTTTTTTCAATATACTTCATTCCGTAGAAGAACACTGTTTCAATTACATATAATTCCATGGATCCTTCAGATCGCTATAAAATTTAAACATTTATTTTTAAAAATTGGATCCGCCTAAAATCCTCTATTTTTGGATCACAGATAACGCTTTTGTATTACTTATAACACTTTGAACCCGGTTTTAAATATTCAAATTATATTTAAATTTTCAATATTTCAACATCCCGAGCAAGCAAGGCTGGATTTATAGTTCTTAATAATGTAAATATTATTATATTATTTTTGACCAAGAAATAGTAAATATTATACTTTTACACCACCACTATAAATATTATCTTAGTCGTAGAGTTTCGTATAGAAGGTCCGTAGCCTTTTATTGTAATTAAATGGATGTATTTATTAGTTACTTTTAACAATGATGATCTTGGAACAATATTCTACAGGAACAATTAGAATGGTCTATGAAGGAACATAAATTTATCATCATAGACTTGTTACAGGTGAAATAGACTGACCTAAACCCGTTTGGTAATTTATATACATGTCATGCCGTTTGGTAATTTATTACTACGTCGTGTCCTGCTATTTGTAATCATTTTTCCCTTTCTCTTCTCGGCCGTTTAAGCCGTAATATATTGAGTGTTTGTTTTCCGACTCAGATTTTTTAAGTGTAAATCAAATAAAGCAATTAGTGAATCAAAATGGGGTACATTTAATCCAAGATATACGGATTCCGGCCGGACGCCTTTGAGCATTTCATTTTTTATTTTTTCAAAGATAATCGCTAATGTTGAATATCTCTAGCACCGTGCAATAAACCGGGTAATAAATCTTTACGAATTTAATTTTTTTTTTAACTTGCTGCTATGGGCGTTATTGAAAACTACGTTGTAAATGGTTTGTTTGCTTTCTATACTGGACTAGTGACCAGATTTTATTTGTAATAAAGTAAACAATTTTGATCATTTTTTTTTTTTTTAAATGAAAGGAAACATGTATATATAGTTACTTTCATATTATTATTTCATAAATAATATAAAGAAATTGACATTATAATATAAATAAATAGGCGTAACTGAGTCAAATTTAAAATTATAGTATATGAAGGAAGTAACCAAATACATTTTCTTAAAAAATAATTATTAAAAGAATAAAAAAAACATAAAAAAGTTACTTTTATTAAAAGAATGTTAAAGTAACATTTAAGTGAGAATTTCCTTCAATATTTTTTACAAACATCTGCCATTACATGTCGGTGACCTTTACATTATGCTAATGTAAAAACATAAAATTATCTGATTTGATAATTATTGTATATAGATTCCTTAAACATTTGGTTAAAGAATTAAATGCAATTTTAAAATTGGATTGTTGAACTAAATTATATTTTATGGAGATCATAGACTTAGAACTACTTGCATCGATTAAATATAAGCAATAATAACAATTTTAAGAGCAAAAATAAAACCCTGAAAACGAAGGAAGTATATATATATATATATATATATATGTTTAGCCTACCTGATAATAAACTTCTTGATACTTAATTTTGCATTAATCCAAATAAGATGGATACAAAACGTCGGTTTGAATGCGATAACGGTACATGTTTTTCAATGTTTCCGGATCTTGTGTGGCTGCCTTGGCTAATGAAATATACAAATTTAAATATTAGGGATCGTTTTTTTAATATTTAATTTTTGCTGTCAACTATTTTTATGGAATTTCTAGGGCACTGTTAAAATTATTTTACGAAAACTTGAGTCAAATTGTTATGGTATCGATTGTTGGTCCTTGGTGATGACATAAGAGGCCGAGAACTGGTTCCCTTCGTCAAAATTAGCGCTACCTGTAGCAGCTTTAAAGTCTTTGAAAGCGATAAGCCGATTTTTAAAGACAATCTCGAGTTGAGGACTTCAAAATAAGATTAAACACCATAATGGTACAATTGGAATTTTGCTATGGGAACAGCGGCTAATAATAAACAGTTATAAAAAGTATAACATAGCCATATATTGGTAGTATCAATTTTTTAATAGCTGAAAGCCATCATATTCGGATTTGGATAAACTTTATGAAAGGGCAGTTAAGATTTTATCCGTTTTTTTCAGGTTCGTTAAATCAATACAGTCCTCTTTACAGACAGGATAACAAAGACAAATCTCAATTCCTTACTACAAAAGGCAATCGCGTTTTGATAAATTATTGTCCGATAATATGATCAATGCGGAATTTGAAAAAAACAAAACAAGGGTGGTCCATTTAATGAAAAGCGTGATTTGAGGGGATTTACAAAAGAAACTAGTCACTAAGATATTCTTTGAAATGTTTACTAGTTACAACTATATTCCAGTTCTGATTGGATAACGTTCTAGGTCATGGTTTTCGAATTTCAGGATCACAAGATAACACAGGAAGTAAGAACGTTCCTCATGCCATTTGATTACAAAAAAAAAATTGAAATTTTTTTAAAAAGTAAATATCTGCTCATTTCAATACTCATTTTTTTAAGGAAGATTTAACCTAAAAAATATTTATTAAATTTTTTAATTAGACAATGATTACTGTTGAAACAGTTAATTTTTTTTTATTTTAATACTTATTTTCATTTACTTTTTTTTCAAACTTTTTTATGATTTTTAAAAAAATATCTTATCATTTTTTTCGACTTGAGTTCTGAACAAAAAAATTGAAAAACCGAGGGAAAAAAATAATATGTTCTATAACATTTTTGTGAATATTTGGGCGGAATAAACTGATGAATTAACCGAAAAATTTTGACAGCTACACAATGCCGAATTGCGTGGCCTGCAACCTGTAAGCATTAATGAGTTGGTAGCATGTAAAGTTGTGGGGCTTATACGAATTGCTAAAAGTTTAATTAGTGCTGAACGTCCGAAGGGCAAGCCGAAATGTAAGTGGGAGGATTGTCTTGCAGATCAGGGTTTTGACGGGGGTCAGTGGCATCAGCATCGAAATTATGGGTTCATTTAGCCTTTATTCATTTATTTATTCATGAATTTTTTTTTTTTTTACTAAACCTTAAAAATTGTAACAACCTCACTGTAATTATTAAAATAATAACAAAAAGGCATAATAATTTGTGTGGATTCATAGGTTTTTCCACGTTCTGATCCTGAGAAATAATTTGAGATGAGGATTCAGGGAAAGAAGTTGCGCTATTCTCGATTTTTTTTTTCTTTTTCCTTTTTTATATTTTAGCTAATAGTATATCAAATTCTACCAATAGCGTTACAGTTTATCTGAATTCAAAACAAATAAAAATGAATAAATAAATATAAAAGTCGCTTAGTATCGGTTTTGATATATATATATATACGAATGTCATCATTAACTACATGGAAGATTTTTTTCTCAAAACTCATTGGAATGGATCTGTTATTTATGAGAACAAGAAGAGAGGGGATAACGATATATTTTTTTTTTAAAGATCTAATCTAGACTGAGGTTGATGCTAAAACGTGTAAATTTACTTTATAATTATTACTGTACTTCCTTGGGAGGAAAATTCATTTTTCAAAGAATGGCTTTAACTGAATGTCTAAAGGCACCTGTCTCCATAACTGACATATGATAGGTGCCGAGGTATTTGGAGCTGATTTCATATGAATTTGGTGCCCTGAATTCAAATATGGCATTAGTTTTTGCCTGTGCAATCAAGAATTTTTATTGCAATCAAGAATTTTTATTTATTTTATTTTCTTTATTTATTTTATTTTATATTCATTTTATTTTATTTTATTCTTCTTTTGTTAACATTGTATATTTATTTATCACTAGTGTCCTTTATTTTATCAATTTATTTTCCTTTATAATTATTTTATTGTATGCATAGTTGTACATACAGTGTGAATGGGTATTTCATCCCTAATACTCATTGCCCTTGAGTGTGGCAGCTTGTATAATGTTCAATAAATAAATAAAAAAAAAAAAAAATGTCTAAAATATAACGTTTTAGTGAAATTACGTTCTACGTTATATTATATCATAAATTATAATTTATCACCAAGAATTTGTATCGATCTAACTTGGTAAATCCTAAATTTTTTTATAATGCATCATTGTGGTCGCTGACCAAGTTAATCTCTTCACTCCTTGAATCATGGAATACAAAATTTACATAAATAATTTAAGGCAATACGATTAGCATTATTTATACCTTTATAGGAATTTATAAATCTTATGAACGGGTCCAGAAGTGAAAAATACTAGAAGTAACCGTAATAAATTATGAGATATAAAAGTAGGAACAGCATTCCTGAGTTTTACTCTCTGTAATTAATTAAGACGTTGTTTTAATATTAGACACCAGTTTTAATTAATCTTCCATTTTATAGGGACTTCAGCTAATTAAATTTCATCATGCACAATTATAATAAATTAAATCTAAACTCGATGCAAGAATTATTAACTTAAATTGAAATAATTTAAATTTATTCTGACTAATTTATTGTTTTCTCAGCTTTTATTTCTCTCCCGCTATCATTATATGAAAATTTCCAACATCTATTCTCAACAGTTGACGTACGCACGATAGTATAACTAGAAGGATCAATCTAATTAGGGATTGATAAATTATTTGTCACTTCTTTAATTTTTTTATTTATTTAAAACTAGTTTCAAATGTTATACATTCATCTTCAGAGATCAAATACCTGGTGAAAACCAACGTGTATTTGATCTCTTGTCTTAATTAAATTGATAATTCATAAATGTTTTATAATACTAATTTATATTACATTTAATTTAATATGTATAATCATACCAAACCATATTTTAAATTGCTTATTTTTGAATTTGTATGTGTTTTTAGAACTGAAGATGAATATATAACATTTGAAACTAGTTTTCAATGAAAACAAAATTATAGAAGTGGCAAATAATTTATTAATCACTAATTCTATTCTCTACAATTACCTCAGACTCCCAGCAAAATGCAGACAATAGATGTTGGAAATTTGTATATAATGATAATGGGAGAGAAATAAAAGCTGAGAAAAGTTGTTCAGAAGATGAGGAAATATTTTCCCGAAACGTAAACATAATCAAATAAAGGAGAAAATTATATTGGAAGTTATATATCGATCTTCAGGTAATATTTTTATTAGAACTTCCTAAGAAAATAAAAGATAATAGAAATTTTCATTGTTTTTTCTGAGCCCATGGTTTCTCTCGTTTTGATTTGAAGCTCTATATCTCGTCTTCAGTTTAGCCGATTTCGGTTTTTTTGGACTCGTTGAAAAGAGGGAAGTTTCTTCATTCCAGATATATAAACAGCCATTGCATTGTCTTGAAGGTCTATGTATAAGATTGCAAAATTGAGTTTTTTTGCGGATAACGTTGGTTCTATAACACTTATGAAGAGCACAGTTAAAACTAACCGCGTAGATTAAGAACCTTTATCGGCTACCCAAATTTTGTTTGAATCGTTCAAAGGGTTCCTGATTTATGGGCAATTTTTTAAATTAAAAAAAAATTGAAGGTAAAGGCCCTTGGCGAAATTTGTAGCCAAAAAATTTATATTTTTAGATTCGCCCTAAAATTTTAATATAGATTTTTTTTAGAATGCTAAAACCAAATCTGACGCCAGTTTTGAATAGAGCAATTCTATTAATACACTTCACTCTGAGTTATATTGCTTTCATTACATATAATTCAATTTAACATTAAAATCACTGTACAATTTTATTATTTCATTTAAAAAGCTGTATAACTAAAATTTGAAATATTTCTGGGTCAGAAATAACGTTTTTGTAATACTTATGACACTTTAAACCCGACCTTAAATTTTCAAATTAAATTTCAGTTTACTGTACCATCTTGAATAATGCTGTGTACAGTCAAGAATAGATTTTTGGTTGTTCAATAATTTTATTTCATTTAAAAAAAAATGATGACTCCAATATTTAGATATTATTTCTGAATCACAAATAATGATTTTATATTATAATATGTACATGGATCCCAGTCCGGGATCTCATCGTAAATTGAAATTTAATTTGAAAATTTAAGGACGGATTAAAAGTCTTATAAGGAATACAAATACATTATTTGTGATTCGGAAATAATAAATTTTAGTCATATTATGTAATTATGTAATATTAAAGAAAATTGCTACGGGAAGGTGAAAATGTGGTGCATCGTAATACAGTAGCGTTTTGGTTCAGGCGGTTCAACTCTGGGAACAACAGCCTTCAAGGTAAATGCGTTGTGTTAGGTGGAATTATGAGGATGTTTTGCACTTTGATCTAGTTCCAGATGGCAGGGCTACTGACGTTTAGCTTTAATGTGAACAGCTCGAAAGAGCATATAGAGTTTTAAAAGAGGAGTCCCCTGGTTTGGCCAATCATATTAAAGTGATGGCTATGGTCTTTTACGGTCAATGGCACATTTTTTGAAAGGTTCAAACCATATCAAGATGCAAAGAGTCTTCCGCCTTGAAAACTAAGGACAACCAAATTCAACTTCTGCTAGAAAGATGGGTTAAAGTAATTGGCATTGATGGCCTATATTTTGAAGAATAATTTTAATGTGTAGATTTTATAATGAAATTTAAATAAAACTTAATCTATGCACAAAGACTTTTTTAACTACCCAGTATTTTTCTCCAATATTTTCGGATGCAGAATGACCTCAAAAAATTGTTTGAATTCGGTGACCCATTTACTGTGTCCTCCCCTTGTGAGACTGAGTACCATATATAGCTTAGAAAGGAGTTCACTAAGAGAAAAACTCATTTGATAAAAGTTGTAGAGAATCAATTTCTACGTCCACTGAGTATATTTTTTTTGTTTAAATTTTAAATTCGGTCTCGCTCACCTCTCGAAATTGGCAATCTCCCGATCTCCGGGATTGGGATAGAAGCTCAGTAGAGATGTAATGTCAAAATCGTGTAAAAAAACAGTTTTCATGCTACTTTGGAGATATGAAAATGTCTAATATTAATCATACTTCACTAACTGAATTGATAATCAACTGTTAATAATTAATACATATTGAAATATACCAACCAGGTACAACAAAGCGAAAAAGTTGTGAAATTGAAATTAACGATATGACTTAATTATTAGCGATGATTAACGGTACTGCTCTCGCTGAGATAACTTGGTTTTTTGACTTGCTCACCGAAGGAAGATCTTTGGTTGTATTCATGGCCAGAAAGTTGAAAAAAATTGTCTCTCAGTATTTGATACGATTTCACTCACTTTTACTTTTTACTCATCAGTAACTATTTGTTTCCTTCCTGTCTGTGTTTGTACCACTTTTTTCTTTTTTCTTCTATACTTTTTCGATTACGCATGCGCAAACGTATTTTCCTAGAAATGCCTATATAAAACTGCTTGCCCGATTTGGTCTCAAGTTGGTGGAAAGTTTGGGACTGATTTTTTTTTATTTTTTTATTTTTTTTTTTAGATTTGTTATGTACCCAATAGAAATGGTAAGGAAGCTATATTGACCTGCTTGACCGACGTTTTTTATTTATGATTTATAAAAACTGCCATGATATGGTTTGAATTTATATATAATTTCTAATTCCGAGTTTGTTACAGTAGATATTGGAATAAGTGGTATCTCATGGTGTCGTTTAAAATATAAATTTTAAAATCAATTCTAATGTGGTCAATTGGAACTTCATACATAAGCCGTTGAAGTTGGTAGTTGACTCTTAATCATAATGGATGATCATTAATCGTATGGAAAATCGTTGAACGCTTAGACTTCGCAATTAAAGTGCTTTATTAATTACAATTTTTGAAAATTTTATTTTGTATCATTTTTTTACCCTGTTCGTAATTTTATTAAATTGATCCAATATTGAACGTAATGCAGTTGGATAAATATGTACAAGAACCTTGTATGCAATGGTGGAATAACCTTATAATAAATTTTCTGTTGATATTTATAGCTCTATATGTTATTTGTGAATGATACCATACTTTATCCATATTATTTTATAAGTACACTAGGCAATAAGAACACCAAGGGCTACTTCCCCTTTATTAAGGAAGCTATAACATTAATTTCAATTATGAAATCGCTAAATATCAGACTATTATCGCTTGCAAACACATTTATCATTCTAAAAAGTATCTCATTATAATTTTATGAGCTTTATGAACATGCTTGTTCTTTCTTTTATTTCCAAGTAATGATCCTAATAAACCTTAAAAAAAAATTACTAATTAACGTCCGAATGTGAAGTAGTAAACATTAATTCCATCCATGGCATGGTATGACCTTCATGCTGTGAGTTTGAACAGGAGTATAAAAGTCATAAAAATATATAAGACTACCTCGTATATTATTACTTTGCATACTTTTTTGCATCTTTTTAATTATGATGAAATACATATTACATAAATTATGCAAAGAAATAAAAAAACAAACAAACAAAAAAAAACGCATACATTAACACGTGCTTGGCCAACAATAAAATAAATGATACAACACAAAACATGATTTTTTTTTATTAATGCTCCGAGCAGCTGCCGGTTACGGTATAATAAAGAAATAAGGCTTTTCGGATTATTGCCAGAAGTCAAGATCGTAATAAATGATGAGGTAAATATAATATAATTTAAAACAGCTTGTTGAAATGTCTTCACATTGTGTAATGATCCCTCGTGAGAAATAATACAGACGTTGAGGAGAGGCAATTAAGTTGTTTTTTAAGAACATGACATTTAGAATATATTAATCTTCACATAGTAAGTGTGTTGGTGTGGGTTGAAGACTAATATATTTACAATTAAAATGATTAAGATTAATTATTGAAGAGTAATGCAATAAAAATATTACGTTTTATGTTGTTTATCTATTTTGAATTACAGTATGTTTTTTTCTAAGCGGTATATCTAGTCCTATAAAAAATTGTCGATAGAGTCAGAGGCTTTTTTACAATCAACGAGTTGGTTTACTAATTCATCATTTCTATTTATTAGGGGCTTCTTCCTCTTTGTTTTTAAATATAGGCATAGAAGAGGGTTTTGAGAGCAATTGAAATTCAACGAGATTCTACTATTTTTTTCCTAATACGTCCAATGACAAGCTTACACGAATGACATTAAAATTGTTGGTGGAGCATTTAGTGACAAAAAGAAAGTTTTAATTTCTTTGTTCAATACGGTAATGAATGTTGGCTTTACAGTTAACGAAAATAAAAACTAATATATGACTACGAATTTATCATGACCACCATAGTCAATCCCCTTTACCGCTCATGCTGTGTGAGAAGGAAGTATACAGGCTTTTCCATTTCCAACCCTGACGCTCCTCCACCAGCTGCCATTATTCCGGAGAGTATGCCAGGATGTAAAGATTTAAGTATCTCTGATACTTCGTATCGCAACATAACTCAACAGGTGCAGAAAAGAATTGTGTCTGAAAAAAAGTGTTATTTTATTCTAATGAGGCACATGAGCAGTATAGTGCCACTGCATCTGAGACATGGACAATGACTAAGGCAGTTGTAAACCGAATATAAAAGAAGGGTTATATAAACTGTATGTACGTAGGGATCTACAGAGGGGGAGTTTAAGAATCAACCAGGAGCATATAAACACTTATAAACAAGCATCCTGACATAGATTTACAGAGGGTCATGTCCACCAAAGGATAGGAAAGGGGGATATTGCCAGGCTGTTTTTTCCCTTGGAAGGGTGATCCGAGCGAAGTGAAGTGAGCGCCAAAGCCAGGTGTATTTGGTGGGATACAGCATAGGAGCATCCTGAATTGAGGGACGAAAATGCTTGAGGAGGGCCAAGTTGCAACTAAGGGATGTCCTGTCGCTGAGACAATAGATTTATTTTAAAGGTTTTGTTTTTTAAATTTATTATTCACTGCTAAGTGCAATACCATCAGTTGGATACAGAAACAAATACATTACGTAAACGTTTAAAAACTGTTATTTAAAACCAAGTGTCAAGGTTTCAATGTAATATTTCAGAAACGATACAGTTATATCTTACAGATTGTTTAAAATGCAAAAGAATTTGTATTTAAAATGTGCCTATAGAAAAAGTAAGAAAAAAAAAAAATTGAAGCGAGGTGTTTAAATACCAAAGACAAAGATAATACGCAGATAATACAGAATACAGAAAGCTCTAACATTGTAATGATACCAATACATTACAATGCTATCAAAACATTATGACCAGTTATATCATACGTTTAAGGACTGATTTAAAAGAAAAAAAAAATATCAGTCGTGAAAGTGACCAATCGCTATCAAGATAAGTGTAACTGGACATCAGGCATCGATCGGAGGGTTTTGATAAAGGAGCCACTGTATAATTCACAGTTGATGTATGTCATAAAATAACTCGATATCTCGAAAGGAAATGGGATTTGCATATCCTTCGCCGATGTACTTGGGAATGTTACCAATTATTTACCGAGAGGAACTATTCTATGTATGGTAAGATATATATCTGGCATTAATGGGATCGACCAAAAGTACTGCCGTGTTCCTCTCCCCAGTTAGGGTCTATGGCCATATTAAGATAATGATCGACAGCCGATCCCGCCCGGAGATTTTAGGCATAAATTCTTCTAGAATATTCTAGCTCTGAATTTACAAATTAAGATAGGAAATGAGATGGAACTAGCAACCTTGTATTCACTGGTATACTCCAACAAGAGGAACCTGTTTTCTTCATTGCCTATAGTTACGGTTATGCAATGGATGTCATATATCACTTGCAAAAGAGATTTGTCCGAAACATACTTTATTGGATTATAGCTATGATGCGCGAAACTAGCTATTTAATTTTGTACTCTAATATGTCTCGTTCGAGTCCGTTTCAGATGAGAGGGACGTTTATGAAGATGTTTCGGTCGCTTTTTTATTATTACAAAAAAATGTTCGATTATTTCAAAATTCAGTTATATGTCGTTAACCATTAACTGTTGTAGTTTTCAATCGTTCATAAATTCCATCCCACATGGTCCGACTGTTCAATTTTACGTAATAATTTGACTGAAAAACGTGTACGAAATTTGTTTTATGAACTTCCTCTGCGAGATTTTATTCCTAATTGATGGTAAGGAAATCATAGATCATGAATACAAATTATAAATAGTGAACTGATAAAGATTCCAGGGGTATATTTCAGGAATTTTAGGTAATCTCACTCAAGAAAAAAACGCAGGTAGCTTGGAACGAAGACATTTTACACCATCTTTTGTTGACATCAGATCCCTACATTTGCTCAATGAAATCATCCATATTTAAAGACCAAAAACCTAAAAGTATGTGGCCAGGAAGTTTAAAAATTTTTCTTGAATCCCTCTGATCTTCCAGACAGCTGCATGACGCAAAAGAGACACATTCCGATTAAGTATGACCTATTAAATTATATTGTTTAGGTTTTATGGTTTTATAATTATCCAACTTTTCTATATGTCTTTATTAACTTTTCGTATGTGTCTTTATTTAACAAGAAAAGTGCTTACATAGAGTATCTAAATAAATAGGCACATAGCAAAATTTTGAGTTTTTAAAATTGTATTCCAATTACCTGAACTTGATTTTGTAAGTTATGCAGATACCGAATTTTATACCATACTTTAAAATAAGTTATTTTTGTTTTGATGTTACCGATTTATTAATATTTATAATTATATTATATTATACAATAAGATACAGGTTCTGGATAATGGCTT
Organism: Rhaphigaster nebulosa; assembly: GCA_948150685.1. Classification (NCBI taxonomy): domain Eukaryota; kingdom Metazoa; phylum Arthropoda; class Insecta; order Hemiptera; family Pentatomidae; genus Rhaphigaster; species Rhaphigaster nebulosa. Next base: position 168,533,311 of record OX411307.1, read on the forward strand.
ATCGAGGAGTGAAGGACAGTGACACGTGCCACCTATAATACATAAAATAACCCTACATAGCACCAATTGGTTTAAAATATAATTATTTTCGTAATTAAATAAGAATTAATCAAAATCGTATAAATGCCTACTTATTTTTCAATTCGTTCAAAAGTGAGGCGTTCTGCTCCGTCTATTTTTTTTTTTAAATGGTTTACCTCAAACAAGCTTAAAATTCCTTTATGAAAACCATAAATAACCCTGATGTTAATAATGAAATGAAGCCAGTTATAGAACTTAAAACTTCGGACGATTACATGTTTGAGTTTAAACATGTTAGATATCAAAAAGTGATTTTATCATTTTAAAATCACGATTTCGTTTTATATTAGCAAGCAAACTTGTATAACCCTGGCACCCAGACTACATTGGATCGATGTGGTGGCATTTCGATCAAGGATGGGCTCATTACCGTTCCAACCAATCTGCAAAATAACTAGGCCAGCCCCATTAATGTCAAAATTTGATAAACCGATCATGACTCTTGCGATCCATTAAAATTACGCTCCCGTACACCATTAAATGCTTCTATGGGGATCCACAAATCACTTTACCACAAGTAGTGACTAAATTCCCTAATGCATGAAAATGATTACTTACTTGCTGACCCTTGATTATTACCCTGCTTCGCTATAGCTGGATTTGATTATATATATATATATATATATATATAGATTAAATGAATAAAATTGAAAGTTTGATTAAAATTATAGTATGTATAAATGTAGTATTGAAAAATTTAAGATTACAATATTTTCTTTACATAGAAGCGTGGTTAAGTTCTGCAGTTCCTCCGACCTTCAGAGGTAGGAAAATAAGAGCATGGCTACAATGTTCAATGCGCTGTATCTTTGCTAATAATTGTCCGATTTCGAACATTTTGGTTTTGTTTTGTAAGGAATGCAATCATCTTTCAAATGAGCAGCTAGATAAACATATAGCGGTTAGACATTACAAATGAAAAACGGGCTGTTTTTATATTCTATTATGATGACACTGATAACTCACCAGGATCACTCATAAATGAGGAACCCATTGAACGATTCAAACTAAATTTTAAAAACTAACGTTTTTTTTTGGCGCGCTGAATAAAAAATCTTTCGCCCTTTTTGGTGCGAAAAATCTATAAGGATAGTTTATTTAATTATTTAAACACATTTTAAAATTTATTTGACCGAATTTTTTTTTTTACTGTTTATATTTTTCCTTTAACATGCTTTTATAAAAAAAAGAAATTCAGAAAAACCATGCCAATATCATTTTTCAAACTTGAGATATAAAGTAAAGCAGTTTCAGCGTGTTTAATTTTTTTTAAACTCCTAGGGTGTACCTTAGATGAGTTTTTATTTTTTGTTTGTGTAGGGAATTCAATCATCTTTCGAATGAGCATTCGATAATCAGCGAAAAATTTAGAAATTTCGATTTATCCCCAAATGAAATGTAAAAGTGGTTTTTCGGCATTTGCGCAGCCTTAATATCGATATCGGTAAATTTTATTATAGCAAAACCATCTAGAAACCTGAATATGATATAGTTAAAATTTGGTAAAGATTTGTACAGTAGTTTTATGTAATAGTATGAGCTGAAATCACACATTAAAGCCTTATTTTACTCTTTTGTTGATATTATTTATACCATTGTTTAGAAAATAGTATTAAGTTAAGAGCTTAGGCGACAACCGAAGAAATATGTGGAGGTTAAAATGGGTGTTGGTTTGCTTCAAATGCTGCAATGGTTCTGATTGTTAAAAAAAAGCATTTTGTGAAACTATAACGGGGTTTTGTACTTTCTGAGATTTGTACTCGCAAACTTTTCTAATAAACTATCATATTATCACAAAATATGGTGATAATGCATGATACTTAGCCATGTCCACGCATCAATAAAATATAAAATGCTAGTTTAATTTAAAAAATCAATATGACTCACTAAACGGTTAATGACTGTTTCACAGGACTGTATTGCGTATCCTATGAATATATCGAAACATTTCTGAATGTATATCCTTTCCCCAGTCAGGCATAATTATTTAATGTGCATTGTCTGTCACTATGCAATAAGGAATAATGGATCCAATCATAAAAAAAGTTTAAAATTTTATGGGAGTAATTCATATAGGATAGATTTGCTTCATTGCTATTTTTGATCCTTATACTGACGTTTCGGCTCGTGCCATCATCAGGTACAATTCTAAAAGGACCCAAATTTACATCATTATTATAACAATTTATAATTTACATTTATAGCTCATTAGCTTTTTGTATATACATTTTTTTTTGTACTTACATTCCACCTATCCTAATTATATTTTATATTTATATTACTTTAAACATATTATTTTTAAGCTATAAGTAATAAGTTAATACATATAGTAAAAGCAATTCTTTTTAAAATATATGATTGCATTATATATGATGGCTTATAAAATATTTGCCTTTTTAATTAAAAATTATCATGCACTATATATATATATATATATATATATATATATATATATATATATATATATATATATATATATATATATATATATATATATATATATATATATATATATATATATATGGATTAATTAATGTATACTTAATCTGATAAATACTACTTGTACTAACGAATTAACAATTATATTGCAAGTTCAGGTCTATAGAGCATTATTTGGGGTAACATTCTATGTTATTTATTAATTATTTATGGTAATTATTCGAAACTTACTAATTGATTTTAGAGCTGCACTTAATAATTATATGGCTATTGCAAGACCCAGATAAAATTAAGGAAGATTATTGATGACTTAGTGATTGATAACTAATTGAATTTATTAACTTATTACATACTAGCTTGAAAATAATTTGTTTAAAGGGCAGTAATGTACATATGAAATATTACAAGGATAGGTGGAACGTAAGTGCAGAAGGTTTTTATATAAAATAAGTTAATAAGATATGTCAATTAATTTATATCAAAAATTGCAATAATAATGATGTAAATTTGGGTCCTTTTCGAATCGCACCTAATGGCATGAGAGCCGAAACGTCAGTATAAGGAGAATAAATGCAGTCAAGGAAATTTATCCTTATAAAAGATTAAAATTTATTTATTTTGAACTTTTATTTTTATAAGAGAAAAATGAGTAAAAAAGCCATCTAACGGTTCGATTCGATATTACTGATATAATATATATCTTATAACGTCGTAACCTCTTTAATATAACATTGTCGATTAGTAGGGATCAATAAAATTAAATTTAGTGAGAGGCAACTATTTATGGCTTAATTTATTTTTAGAATTTAAATTTAACAGTTTTTCTCCTACTTGCATAATAATAATAATTTTGCTTGAATTCTCGTTAGAGGATTTTATTGGAATGGTTCCATGCTTTGCGGCTGTAAAACCAACATTTCGACTCTCTCAGATTATCGCGTGACCTTTCTCGTTAGCCTCCTTCTCTTCAATGTTCGAAGGTGGCATAAATTTTAAAATTTTAGTGATAAATTTGAGATACGTTATTAATATTTGAGTATGTTGCATGCTCGAAAACATTGTAAGCATTGGCCCGAAGACACACGATACTTTCGAGGACCTGAAGCTACACCTCTCTAGACAGCATAACTTATCAAGCATAAACTTGATTAACACATTTTTAATGAGTAGCACATAAACAAGAATCCCATTAAATTATATCAGCATAATTTATTACTTCGGATTATAAATTAACTCGATTCTTAAAAAATATAGCGTAAAATTTTCACTAGCACACCAGAGGTATATTAAGTAATGACATTACCGACAATACAGAAATATTCTTATGGTAATGAATAGTTATTTGAGGGATTAAAATAATAAAAAAATATTAGAAAATGATAAAATAATTTAAATTCTACTAATGATAAACTTTCTTTAAAAATTGTATTTTTTATTATTTGATTTAAATCACGGTAAAAAGAGTTAAAATTTGCCACTGTATCCTTCCATTACAAGCATCAACATTAGACTGGAGGAAAAGATTGAATTATATTAGGCATTATATCAAGCTTTTATTTATGTTTATTTATCTGACCTTTGTTCGATTATGCTTGAACAGCTTACTTGATTCAATTTTCCAGATAATTTCCAAAACTGCCGATTCCCACAACTGGTTTTCGCGTTTGCCTTTAACAGAGGGTTTAAAGAACATTTTGATTCCTGTAAAATCTTGGCTGGCCCACATTGCCGAAATTTTAAAATCTATTAAGAAACAACTTATTTCCGTACTTTTTTAACTCGTTCCAACAAATTGCGCAGAGAACACATAATATATATTTTAGAACTCAACAGAACGCATAAAATATATTTCCTGATTTCTAAACAAGTAAAATTAATGTCGTGAAAATAGGATTTCTATTTATTCACCAGATGAATATCCTGAAAACCCGAATTTTTATTCGTACCTAAACTTTTGAAATATATTTGTCAACCAAACCTCACATCAAAAAGACAATTTTCTGAACACGTTTAAACTCGGAGTTTTTACCACTTTAAGATCTACTGTGCGCCGTTTCGAATCCGGGCTGTGAAGGTTAGCTCGGCCGACCAACGGAATAAATTTCAACCTTCCCTCTCTGGTATGAAAAATCCATAACCCGTAGCATAACCCGTCCACCCTAAGTAGATAAGGAGGTATAATCCATATAAACAAACGATATTGTAAATTGTTCATTTTAACAGCTCATTGAGTTATTTATTATTTTTATCTTCAATAATTCTGATGTTTAGAAGTATAATTATAAAATTGAATTTTTTTTTTTTTATATTTGCATTATTCGGATTTATTGTATGTATATAAATGTCTTCTTTGTTCAAATTGTGTTATATTTAGTTTTGATGATTTTTTAATGCCAAACGCCTTGCTGCATAGTGTTTTAATCCTCAAGACGTTCATCACCCAGTGTGAATCGGTTGTTTCTAAAACTTTCAAAGTCATCGATAAAAATAGTTTCAGTTTATAATTCATAGGTGGCTATTTATTTTTCATTATATATGGTAATTTAGTCCTCGATATTTTTGTCAAATAATAGCTCATTGAGCTATATATTATTTTTATCCTCAATAATTCTGATGTCTAGAAGTGTAACAAATAATATTGATTTTTTATTTTTATATTTGCTTTATTCGTATTTGTTGTATGTATATAAATATCTTCATTGTTCAAATTGTGTTTTATTTAATTTCGATTATTATTCAATGTCGTTATGTTGCTACAAAGTGTTTTAATCCTCAAGACGTTTTAATCGGAAGTTCCTAAAAATTTCAAAATCATAAAAAAAAAAAAAAAATTGAAATATTAAAATTCTCTAATTAGTTTCCATGGATATTCCATTTAGTCGCCATTAAACAATATAGAAGTAGAAACTATTAACTACAAGAATCACTTAAGTTCATGCGATTACGAACAGCCAGCGATGGTGTTAAGTAATCTCTCTGCTTCACTCCTTGTTCCAAGGCAAAAGGTCTGGATTCCACCCCATTTATTCTAAGATTACCTTTTGAATTTTGATACACTGATTTAACAGCATATATTTGAAAGGCACATTCTCGATAAAAAATAAAATTTGAAAAAAGGAATCAGAATCCGCGAAAACCTAATAAACGATCCCTATATCATAGAAAGCTCCAACAGTAATGAAAAAGCGAAATGCGCATGCGCGATACTAAATCCAATTCAAGAAATGGAATCAGAACCCTTGAAAACCTAATAAACGACCACTATATCATAGAAAACCCCAACAATAACGAAAATGCAAAACGCGCATGCGCGATCCCAAATACAATTAAAAACATGGAATCAGAACCATCTAAAACCTAAAAAACGTTCCTTATATCATAGAAAACTTTAATAGCAACGGAAAATCGAAATGCGCATGCGCGATCGGAAATCCGATAGTGAATTCGGAAATAGCGCATTTGAAAACATAGTAAATGATACCAATAACGAAGAATTTTGAAAACTAATAACTAAGTAGAAATGCTCGTGGCCGAACAAAATTTCGGTAGTAAATTTGACATTAACAACCACGAAAACTTAATGACCTCCCTCCACTAAATAAATAAAAAATAATCAAATATTTAAAACTAAATAAACAACAATTTTATTTAAAAAATTTAAACTACTTGGAATTAGCACTTAATATCAGTTATATAATAAACGAAAAAAATGTCAGAAGCTATTTTTCAATAATATTGAATAAATTCATGTCCGGTTGGGCTACAGTTGAAATATAAAAAGTTACAATTGAAATGGAAAAGGTGACAATTGATTTGGAAAATGTTGCAATTGACTTGGAAATGCTATATTTCATATAATTATTGAAGTATATTTAGGTGAAAGCAAATATTAACACACACATGAATGATACCATATTACATTTAGATTTAATATGTTCGTCGTCACGTCACCCACTTGTAGGTGACGGCTAGCTTCTGTGTGGGATCCGTCACCCATATAATAATAATAGCAATAATAAAGTGTATTATTTCGTTCAAGGTTGTATTATATTTCCCAAAATTGGACTATTGATCTGCTCGATGGGTTTCCCGTCTTGAAAAATGAGTGAAGACGGAGCGGCGTCAACGATAGGATGTGATTAATGAGGCCATGATAAAATCGGAGAAGACTCACGATCTTTGAGACAATAATGGCCGGCCAATATTCCACTGATACTGATATTAGGCTCCTCATCATTCAAACACTTAGCCAAAATCATTTCTTTTTCTCTCCTTCATACCTACTTACTTATTCTTATTTCTTCCAGTGCTCTGGCAACTGATGGTACCCATTTCAAAACGGATCTCAACTCAGAATTGTGAAAAATGATTAGGTACACTCTTACATTTAAGTATATATATATATATATATATATATATATATATATATATATATATATATATATATATATATAATTAGGGATTGAAAATTATTTGCCACTTCTATAAATTTGTTTTATTGAAAAATTCAAAAATAAGCAATTCAAAATATAGTTTGGTATTATTATACATATTAAATTAGATTAATATAAATCAGTATTATAAAACATTTATGAATTATGAATTTAATTAAGACAAGAAATCAAATACATGTTGGTACTCACCAAGGTTTAAATGGATTATATCAAACAGAAAAGTTTGTACTGGTTTCTTCTCGCATTGAGCTAACAATGAACCAAATGTAGGTAGGATGTTTATAGGTAAACGGTTTAAGGGTCAGGGTTTTTCCAGTAATGCCGGTGAGTAATTGTTTTTTCTATTATAGATGGGAATAAATTTAAGATAGGACTATTGGAGATATTTATTTGGTCATTTAAGCAAAAATCTGGATTGGATTTGAAGGATTTTATTATTTCAAGTGCTTCATATATATTTAATTTGAGGCTGTTTACAACGTGATGTATTAATTTAACTCCTGAGTCTTTGATGAATTTGTTTTTTTTTCAACTGATATATATATATATATATATATATATATATATATATATATATATATATATATATATATACTTTTATTAAGTTGAGATAATATGGGGAGGGGAAGCCCAAGATTCATCTAGGTCTTATTCTCATTGAAATAGTCTGACAGAGCTTAAATGCCGAATTTCTTCCTCTAAAGTCCCTCTAATTTTGGTTATTTGAAATGTTAAGCATCTCTCCTTGTTAGGAGTATTGGAAAATTGATAAATATAGAATATGAAAGAATTCGATAATGAATATCTAACCTATAAAGTCGTAGAAGGTTAGTTAGTCATCGTTGTATGTAATAATTTCTATTGTTATATTATTTAATGGTATTATTAGTATAGTATTAACACAATGTCAACTTTCAAAGTTTATTTTAAGTAGGGAGGTAAGTGAAAGTTGTATGCGCACCAGATTTTTTTTTACAACAGAATTAATCATTTTAACTGCTTAATCGTCCTTTTTATTGAAGGGTTTTTGTTTAGCCAAGAATAGCAAATAAAATTAAGTGTATTTAATTACATTAAAAAAATATAATAAAACTACTGGCACATCTATATATACTTGGAATGCAAATATAATTTCGATTTTAGTAGCACTAAGGTAACAGTAAAAAAAAATAATAATAACAAACGAAAAATACATGAATCCATTTATATAACTAAAAATTTAAACAGATATCTGTAATTTTATTTTTAATTATTTATATATATGTAATTTTAAATATGACATTATTGGTTAATTAATAGTAGGGTGAGTAATAAAAAAATGACCGTTTCAAGGGTTAAAATTAAGTTTATTTTTTTCTAACATAAAATGTCTTCTAACTTTTGAAATGTTCTATGGCTAGTTGCCATCTAGAAGCCAGCTGTTGGATTCCCTGGCGGTACCACTCTTTGGGTTTCGACTGGAAAAGGTCTTCCACTCCAATTTTTACCTCCTCCAATGTTTGAAATGTTTTCCCCTTAACAAAGTGAGCCATTGCTCGGAAATGATAAAAGTCCGAAGGCGCAAGATCTATAGGGTGGGTGCACGGTAGAAGTACGATGGCATCCACTTCAGTAAGTTTTGGGCGGCATATTTCCAGGCGACGTTCTGTTTGCTGCAAGGTGAGCTCATGAGGAACTTCTCTACATGCTCTCTTCTCTTTACCTAATTGGTGTAAGTGACGATTCACCCTGGACTGTGACAAATCAAGTTCGGAGGATAGCTGCAGAGTACCTTTTGTGCGATCATCTTCAATAACGTATCGTAGAGCCTCGCTGTCCATAAGCTGCCTTTCCAAGCTTGTTTCGCCACTTTCAAGTTTGGCGAACCACCTCCCCACAGTCCGCTCATTAAGATTAAGTTCCTCTTCAACTACCCGCATCAAACGCATAGTTTCGGCGACTAAAAATTTATTTTTCCAGTAATGTCACAGAATCACTTGACTTTCATGCATCAATGTCACTTTTATTGAAAGAATGCTAAACAAGTACTGAGCCTCAAAAAGAAGCATTATGTTTACTAAATGATTCAGTATATTATTATAATTAAAAAGATACCAATGACAACAACATTAGAATTAATTGAGATGTAAGAAAAACATAAACTTCATTTTAACCTGTAATACCGTCTTTTTTTTTTTTTTTACTCAACCCAGTATTTATGCGAATATAATCACTAAATTAAAATTTTAATGTATAAAGATAAAAAAATATATTGACTGTAAATATACAAATTAATTCCTAGTTAGATAAATAAAAATTTGTGAATGTTTGCATAATAATAAATTGAAATAACAGATATATAAGATAATCATAACATTACCTTCCTCTTTGGATTTTCACAATAACAGGCAAATATAGGTGGATCTCCGATAAAAGTTGTACGTTTCATTTATTAACGACATAGTAAACTTTTTTTAACATATTAAACTACTAAGAGGGATGATTGATCCTATCCTTATTTTTATTTTATAGTTATCACAATGAATTATTTGACGTGGTCCAGGATTGACAATAATGTATTCTTATTATAATTTATTTTAACACATAAATGTGATTTAAGGTACTGGTACTGGTGGGGGTAACAAATCAGGCAGGTAGGCCTTGTGGTCCTTTTTCCAACCCATGACGGCTACCAGAATGGGAATGTCAAGATTCATTTCTCAGCACCACCGCGAAATAAATATAACCGACCCTGGTGGGAATCGAACCCACAACATTCCGAACAGGGCACTGTGAGACCCTCACCCCAACTTGCTCGCCCGTCAGGTTTTCTATGGTTTAAGGCAAATAGTATAATTAAGTAATATATTCTATGTTCTATAATAATGTACTATGAATGCCCTTGAAAAACTGAAATTAATGCCTTTTCAGAAATGCCAGATGATGGCTGTGTGGCCGTAACGTAGTATATGAAAAATAAATATATTGCGAATTAATTTCGACCTTATGTAATTAATTCAGTAAAAAAAAATTGTTATCCGTTATTCACAACAAAAGAATAATGTTGAAAACATTTTTAATAATTACTTTTCCTAGTCTTAATATTGCTCACTTTCACGAATTAGTACATTTTGACAACAACCTACAACCTTACAACCTTTGATCTTGTTTCTTGATAAAAATTTTTTCATCTAACGTTCGATTTTGGAGGATTTGCTCTGATGTTCTACTACTTAATTGGTATAAAAATATTGTTTCATTGCTTATTTTATGACAAAATGCATTTCTTTTAGTAATAACTTCGATGACTGCTTCCGAGTTTTGATAGAGACGATGAAGGGCTTTATTATATTTAGGTTGTGGTTGATGATAACCTTGATCTTTAACCTTGCACGTTTTCCTTTGAGGCTTGGCTCTTGCAGACCATCATTACATTGTCTGGAGGTGGGCTCTTCTGAGCCTAGCCGTGAAACATCACTTTTGCAAGTCTGCTCTTTGCAAAAGCTCAACTCCTCCGGCACATCTATTTAAATTATGAAGATTGTACTTATTTAAGGAATTTCTTTAAATGGGAAATAAATTAAAAAATAGTCAGACTAAAATAAAACATTAGGTGCGTTTATATGTAGTTGAGGGGCTAAGTTTTTTTCTTTTCTTTTTTTTTTCATATTTATATTCCTTTTTAAACCAGCGCCAGCAGAAGCATATTGAATTATAATATTATATGGGGAACTATCCTGAAAACAATATATATTTGTATATTCCTTCAGGATATATTTCATCTTAAAACAATTTACTATTGAAAATATTACAATTTGCCTCTCATTAGCGATAGGTTTAAATTTACATCAAGCATTTAAAAAACTAGTATATACATAAATGTAAGTTGGTTGCTGAAATCATATGTGTAATTTATAGGTTATTAATTTAAATAATGATTTACGCAATTATATAAATTATATATATATATATATATATATATATATATATATATATATATATATATATATATATATATATATATATATATATATATATATATATGAGAATTCCCTCCAAAAAAAAGGGAATTTCAATTCAACCAGTTAGGTCAATGGACAACCCTCTATCTAATAGATTAAATGAGCGTTTAAACCAAACTTTGGTGAACGTAATTCGCTGTAAATTAAATGAAGATACCAACAATATTCTATGGACAAAAATTTCTAAAGAGTGTTTTAATGAATATAATAATATAGCCACATAGAACAAACAAATTCTCACCGGCATATTTCCTACTTGGGAGAACACCGGAAAGCGTACCTTCGCTATTAAAACAATAAGAATATGATCTAGAGCGGGAAAGAGATGAAGTATCAAGAAACTCAAAAGAAGTTTTGAAAGAAACAAAAAGAGGATCGACAAGGATAGAAGAGACTAAGAGATTAAAGAAATGTATTAAGTATAACGTATGTAGCAAACGGTATTAAATTAAATAGAAATAAACTGGATGATACTAGAAGTGGAGCATTCGTTATAAACAAAAGAGTTTCCAAATAAATTTATGAAGTGAGGTGTAAGAAGAAAAGTAAACAGGCGAATCTCTTGCATTGCATTAAACTTATTCCTCACTACTTTTTTCCCACTGAGAAAAAGAATCATCGACTAAGGGAAATGTAAGCTGGCTGCTGAAATCATGTGTTTAATTTATGGGTGGTTCATTTAATGATTTACACATGGCTATATATGTTGGAAAAGGATTGTTAGTCAATCGGTTTTTATGTAATTTTGCATAATATTAAATACTATTTATTGTTTTATATTTCTATTAATAAATCTATTGTTTTTAGCATTGGATTAAATCCTTCTTATAATATATATATATATATATATATATATATATATATATATATATATATATATATATATATATATAGTATAATTAAATTAAATCAAAATTATTAGTCACAACCAGACTTATTTATATTATTTACACTCAGTATGAGGATCCCCCTAACAGGAGATCCCAACGCTTCTCTCTCATTCGCGTTCACTATTAAAACTCAGTGGAAACAGTAACTGCGTGTGTGCCACAGACGATTAGGCTTGGAGTGGATTATTTTATAGCATGGGTTTTTTATATCTGTGAGATATTGCTAAAAACAGTTGAGGTATCATTGCGTGAAAATAAAGGTTCTCCTATAATATGGGAAAATTTTATAATGAATAACTGAATTTCAAGTAATGTTTTAATCGGAGTAACGCCTTTGGTTAACTGTACATTTATGTCAGTTGACATCCGCATGATGGTATAGAAGGATCAATCTAATTAGGGATTGATAAATTATTTCCCTCTTCTATAAAATTGTTTTATTGAAAACTAGTTTCGAATGTTATACATTCATCCTCAGTTCTAAAAACACACAAAAACATTTATGTGATGCACGTTTTGTATAATGTGAAGTCCGAAAAGAGTATGGCCCATCATGCCGCTATATGCTTCCGAGAAAACTCGGCGGAATGTGGATGGGTGCCTTTCGGGCCATAAGCTCCTTTTAGCTTAGCTTGTTATTTCGTTTTATAGTTCCTACTATCCTACACTTTCTGCAAAAATTGCAATAGCATGACGTGAAAGGATTATCTAATTATCTTTTTATGTTTTAGTTTTTAGCTATGTATTCAACATTCAACTAGAAGATATCATCTCGAGTCCTGTAATATCCTTCCTCTAGCCCGAAGTAAAAAAAAGAAAAAGAAGATGGGCATAGAATTGTTTGGACGTTTGGAAATAAAATTGATTTATACGAGGTATCAAAAGGAACGGATCATTTCGGAGCAGGTCCATATTTCAAAACGCTTGAGCCGCATGGACCTCCACCTTTTATAATAACAGGACGGACAGATTAAATATGGCCGTTCATTAGAAGTTATATTGGTCAAATGGTGGCTCTTTAAAGGAGTCTGTCATTATCATTATCATCAGTCTTAGTGTTTGGGATAAATCCTTAGCGCTCTTCTACATCACTCCTCCTTTTGTTTTTAGTTATTTAATGCTTGAGAAATTCCTTATATGCCGTTTTATCTCGCAGCTCTTTTTATTCGATTACATAGTCTGTAATAGAAAATACTTAAAAATTCTTTTGTTTAATCCCTTTAAAATTTCTCATCTTACAAGAGGAGTGCACGGTATGTCCATCGCCGATTTTGATCAATATTTTTTGGGTGATCCTGCGCTAATGGGCGCTAGGAGCTGAAAAAAAAAGAAAGCTGAAACTATTTTATTTTATATTTCGAATTTTAAAAATGATATTGGCATGGCTTTTCCGGCAATACATTTATTGTTTTAGTGTAAATTATAGGAAAAATATAAGTATTAAAAAATCATTGATTTTTGGTCAAATACAATTTAAAAAGTGTTTGTTATTAAGTAAACTAGCCTCAAGGGTTTTTCAAGCCAAAAATGATGAATGATTTTTATTCAGCATACCATAAAAACATTAATATGAAAAAATCATTGAAACAAAATTATAAAATTTCAGTTCCGAGGGTGCTCAAATCTTTTAAAGTGGCAAAATCACGTTTCGATTTAAAGCTTTTACTGGCCCTTCAGTAATCCGATATCGACGTTCTAGGACTGGTAAGAAAGAGGGGCGTTTCTTCTTTCCAAACATATGAACAACCATTGCATTATCTCAGAAGGTCTGGGTGAAAAAAAGAAGATTTTTTTGTGCGGATAACTTTGTTCCAAAACATGTCGGAACACCAAAGAAATCGCGTTGTTTAAGTACTTTTACCGATGTCCCAAATTTGGTCTGAATCGTTCAAAGGGTTCCTGATATATAGGCGATTTTTTGAATTCGCAAAATTCTTAGTCTTTCGATTCAATTAAAATTTGGATACAGTTTTTTTTAAAAATTCTAAAATCAAATCTAAAGCCAATTTTTAATGAACAAATTATGCTAATATATTTCGCTCCGTAGAAGAATAGTGTTTTCATTACATATAATTGTTTAATGTTGTGGTGAATATAGTGAGTGCGCATTATGAATATCCTAGAAATTCGATTAATTATTATTTTTTCAGAATTCTTCGAAACAGGGATCATTTATCAGTTTTTAAGAACGCAAATTCCTAATTTAGTATAGTATTTTCGATCACGCTAGCGCATTTCTGTTTGCAGTTATTAACGCTTAATGCCGATATACACAGTAATAAAATGGTAGGAAAGATATTTCAAACCAAGAGCTTATCATACATAAATTAATAATAATGGGATTTAATATTGAAAAAATCGAAAAAGTTAAAATAAATCGATACACTATCGCGTATTTTTAGTATCGATGCATTTTCATAAAAAGCACCCCCCGATAACCCATTGATGGACTTAAATATCGATGATATCCGAAAAGTTAAAATGAATCGATACATGAGAGCACGATCTAAAAGTCGATTCTATAGGGCCCCCGATAACCCTATGATGGAGATCAATATTGACGATATTCGAAAAGTTAAAATAAATCGATACGTGAAGGGGTGATCTTAAAATCGACAGTACAGGCCTCCTCGATAACCCTAAAATGGGCCTAAACATCGATGATATTCAAAAAGTTGAAATAAATCGATACGTGAGGGCGCGATCTTAAAATCGATAGTAAAGGGCCCCCGACAACCCAATAATTGACCCCAATACCGAGAATATCAGAAATATTGTTTAAAAAACACAATAGGTAATTAAAATAACCGTAAACAACATGATTTATGTTAATTTATTGAAATAAAAAAGGTAAAAGGAAAAGTTTTAATTTGAAATGGGAAAGATTGAATTTGACTTGGAAAAGGTTGAATATGACTTGGAAATTCTACGCATATATAAACACAAATTTAGGAAAACATCCTATCTTCTTTTATTGATTTTTACACCCTTTGGTCCATATGTCAACAAAAATAATCCTATTACACGCATTATCATTCCATTTGACTTTCCATAGGTTCAATAATCTTGCTACCAACCCTATTTTTAGCTCTTCTGTGCTTTCTTGGTCGGCTTTTCTTTTTCCTGTCTTCATGCACCAAGTCAGGAGTTTTAGGACTAACTTTTAGTCTCCAGTCACGTAACGTACTAAACTAACTTAATTTGTTATAATCCAGTTCACTATGGTACGTTATTTCTTGTCGTATAGTATGTTCTGCTTATTTCTGAGCTGGAGTTTTTGTGCAGGGCGTGGGTCCAGTAACGATCTGAAGCACCAATTATTCCTTACGTATGTGTACGAATATCCTTTTTTATGGACTGTTTTATAGATTTGGTAAATCCTGCCTTTTTATAGAGATTTTAAGGCCTATGTTTTATATACTACGAGATTTACTTAATAATAAGATTTTTTTTCTATAATAACCGGTCATTTAATATTACGCATAGGTTGCGCTTTAGATCGTCCATTGTCTTTTAAATTGTCCGGACTCTAGAAATTAGTTTCAATATTTCTAATGAATGCCGAGGTAGACAAATTTTGGTTTATATAAATAAACCGATAAAATAAAATAAAAATATGACAGCAGTCGATCGTTTCGAGATTTCGGATGTTGGATTCTTGTAGCAGTCGGGACTTGATTGGTCTTCAACAGGTTTTTCGCGTTGATAACCCTCTTCAGGGCAGCTACTGAGAACGTCAGTTGCAATACAATCTTTAAGGAGGAAAACGTTTAATGTCAAAACATGGAAGATCATAGATTGTTGTTTGGACCCTCCGCATGTAGTGTATTTATCTGATCTTGCCGGCCAAAAGTCGGTTTTCCCAAACACAGTAGGGTTGGAAAAAATGTAGCTAAAACCAATGTGGAAAAGTGGGAGACATAAAATATAATGGGATCCTGAATGAGTCACACTAGTTTATATTAACTTCCAGAAATTAATTGATTACATTTTATATCAAAATTGAGTTTGTGGGTGCGAAATGTGCAGTGCTTATTTTTCGTGTTAAATAATATTACTGATGCTTAATAATGGTGGATTGTGAATGGCCAGACATCTATGTTTGTAATATTATGAAAGCTTATTTAAAATATGAGATAGAACGAAAGGAAAGATACCGTTAATTTTTTTACAATTTTTATTAAGTTTCAATATTCGAAAATGCATTTTTATACTCCCCGATGAGTCCCGAAGGTTTTTTTTTTACCAAGTGAATGTTGATGGTATCTAGTCAATAACTCTGAGAGAATCAATCTCTAGAAGCCGCTAAACTTCAAGATATCGCTTTCAGACAAAAATCAAGTTAAAAAAGAAAATAAAAAGAATAAAAAATTAAAGAAATGTAAATAGCGAAATGTGACCCAAAATTAGAAGTTTTGTATCATATGTCACTCTCAAATACTTTTTTTGTTTTACTTTTATCAATTATATAAACAACCTAATCCCGAACGATTCCTGTTTTCATCGTAGCTTAACCCACTAAATATTCTCGATGCAAAATGAGTGGGCTCTGTCAGAATCCTAGTTTGTCTAACGTTCCTGGGAATATTTATTCTATGCAAACGGGTACCCTAACGTTTCTAGAAATATTTACTCTATTCAAACGGGTGGGTACCCTAACGTTCCTGGAAATATTTATTCTACGCAAACGGGTACCCTAACGTTCCTGAGAATATTTATTCTATGCGAACAAATACCCTAACGTTCCTGGAAATATTTATTCTATGTAAACTGGTACCCTAACGTTCCTGAGAATATTTATTCTAAGCAAACGGGTACCCTAACGTTCCTGGAAATATATATTCTATGCAAACGGGTAACCTAACGTTCCTGGGAAAATTTACTCTCTTCAATCGGGTACCCTATCGTTCCTGTAAATATTTATTCTATGCAAACGGGTACCCTAACGTTCCTCGGAATATTTATTCTATGCAAACGGGTACCCTAACGTTCCTGAGAATATTTATTCTATGCAAACGGGTACCCTAACGTTCCTGAGAATATTTATGCTATGCAAAACGGTACCCCAACGTTCTGGGAAATAATTATTCTATGCAAACGGCTACCCTAACGTTTCTGGAAATTTTTACTCTATTCAAACGGGTGGGTACCCTAACGCTCCTGGAAATATTTATTCTACGCAAACGGGTACTCTAACGTTCCTGAGAATATTTATTCTATTCGAACGAGTACCCTAACGTTCCTGGAAATATTTATTCTATGTAAACGGGTACCCTAACGTTCCTGGAAATATATATTCTATGCAAACGGGTAACCTAACGTTCCTGGGAAAATTTACTCTCTTCAATCGGGTACCCTAACGTTCCTGTAAATATTTATTCTATGCAAACGGGTACCCTAACGTTCCTCGGAATATTTATTCTATGCAAACGGGTACCCTAACGTTCCTGGAAATATTTATTGTATGCAAACGGGTACCTTAACGTTCCTGGGAATATTTATTCTATGCAAACGGGTACCCTAACGTTCCTGAGAATATTTATTCTATGCAAACGGGTACCGTAACGTTCCTGGGAATATTTATGGTATGCAAACAGGTACCGCAACTTTCTGGGAAATAATTATTCTATGCAAACGGCTACCCTAGCAATTGCCAGGAGAACATGGTGCTGACCATACTGTCGCCCGAGAAATTGTGCACCTCTTATTATGATTATCATCATTATGAAAATATCGATCATCTTATTTAATTTGAACTATTCATATTTAATTTTATAAATCTATTTTAAATCAGTTCTTTTTTTTTTTTTTTTTTGGCATCTTATTCATAATTTTATTGTGCCATCGATCTAATTGTTTTAAATACTGCTACAAAAATATTCTTTGATCAATTATTTCTCTGCCTTGCAAGTACGATATTTTATTTCCAGGTGTTTAATTGTTATATTATGTATTTAGGATGAGTTTCCTATCATATTATGATAAATCATTAAAAAAGTACAGTTTAATGATTTATTTTATTGTATACATTTTAGTCATACCAATATTTTCCGATAATGATACATGTTGAAAATAATTAAACTGCATCTTCCAGTTAGGAAATTACCAATAGAAAAAATAAGATGACTTGCTTTGTTCTTTTTTTTTATATCTTTTAATCGAGGAAGCCTGGAATAGAGAAGTGGCTGACAGCTTCTAATTGCTATATTCTTATTCTTAAGGTTGTGACCTTCCCTGTCAATTGTAACAACTTTGTCGAGCATTGCAATCTCTGTTAATAATTATACCGTCAGATGCCGAGATCGCCACGCAAGGCAGTAGTAAAATACTCGATAAACAAGTCGAGATAAAAAAAATAAATAAAAATGCATATTTTCTTCTTTCTGCTTTTTTACCTTTGTAATGTCAGGACGAATTATGTGTTTACGCGACACTTCAGAAAATCTGGTAATGGAACTTCGTTTTATAAATTGAATTTTAATTAAATTATAATTTATTAGAAAAAGAGGTTCTTGGTATCTTTTATTTTGATTTATGATTTGTTTGTTTTTATGCATTGTCAATTCACGCGATAATGCTTACGTGTTCTAAAAGAGAGTTGTTAAAGGTTTTTATGGTCCAATCCTAATTTTAATTGTTGTAAACTACCCGTTTGTTTCTTTTCTGTAGAGGGGAGTGGGAGAGGAAACAGGGATCACGTGACTTATACCGATTTTTTCAGTGCACTCGTTTGTGAGGAGAAATATACCAATAAATATTTCTATCTAAGATTCGGCTTTACCTGATTTTGTATTTCTTCTGTTCGCCCTAGGTATAAGTGGTACATACAGTTTGACTGTTGATACTAATAATATTATGTTTGACTAACTATCTCTTAGTGAAGTTTTGTATATTTTAATAATTTTTGGTTAATAAGCTAATGTGGTTCGTATTAAGGGGTCAGGGAATCCCTGTAGTACTATATGTTAACATAAGCAACATTTCCTCAAAATTCGCTAGATCGATAATTTTCAAATTTTTTTTTTTTTACTAATATCGACCCTTGGTACATGTCCTGATTTTTTTTTTCGAGTCCTATATCTAAAACGTCTGTAGTAAAAAATACTTTATGCTTAAAGATTAAAATATTTAAAGTATTTATTTTTTTTTAAAGTATGTAAATGTAATTATTTTTTATTTAAATAAAACAGCATAAGTGTTAATATAGTTGTATGGCTGTGTAAACATGTCAACAAATTCAGACAATTACTTTATGAGGAAATGTTGCTTATTTGTCAGAAATATAAACTTTCGAAAAAACGCAAAATACTATTATAAAAAAATCTGGTTTACAACTTACAGATTAGACATTTTTTAGAGAAAAGTTGGGTCATAAAGATCTTTGCAAATTGGTTTAATAGTATTCATTATAGCTTCTGGAATACTATTATTATATAAAAATATTTCTACTATATTATTATTACGTAAAATTTACGTAAATTATCTGTTAAATGTTTGTCCAGAGATTCTTATATTTCTGTTTCAAATAGGGTTGGAATATCGAAAGGAAAATATTGATATTCCATATTTTGTGATATCGCAAAACCATATGTCGATATCCACCGATAATCGCTAGAAAAATATCGATATATCGAAAGGAAATGGATGAAAAATCAAAGAAAAGTGCATCAAATGAGTACAATGTTAAACTGCGAAGAAGGTTATGAAATAATATAACTATTTTTTATTGATTTTTATTAGCCATGAATCATTATAAATAAAAATGATAGAATAGAATTATACTTTGGCTTTTAGCCATATTTCATATATTATATTCTTCTACAAGTTTTTTAATAATAATACCTTCAAACTTCTTTTTTTTTTTTTTTTTTTTTTTTTTTTCCCGGCTTAAGACTTCCATTGAAGTCCTATACTGCCCGAGCCTTTTTATCTCTTTTAAAATTATTTATCTTATAACGTTTCCGACTGCATTGTGAATTCTCAAAACATTCATCTAAAAGCATGTAACCCATTTGATATACATCTCAATAAAATCGTCATTTATATTATTATCTGTTTTTCTTTACATAGGATTAATTAACATCATTTATATATAAATCTCATCTACTAATGATTGCTTAGTAATTAAATATTGCTTATTCTTATATTTACTGTTAAAACTCCAGAATCGTGACACCAACATGCTGGACGTCTTGATTTTTAAGACCTGACTGTACTTCGAGCTGCGCAAACCTACAAGAAATACTCACAATCAAACCTGGGCCTTACTATAATTTAAATTATTATTGCTTTAATTAGATTACAACTGTCAACTTCCGCTCGCTTATTTCGCTATTTTAGAACTAATCGTCGGCACATCAATTTCTTCTTCATCTCCTTTTCAAACGGAGTCAAAATTTTCTCGTTAGTTAGTGTCCTTGCTACCGCTTAGCCTTCGTCAAAACAGGCGAAATTTTCGAAATTTATGGTAGTATCTTCATCTTGAGGTAGGTGATTCCCATCCTCGATGGTGTCAAAGAGTTGCATCACTAGTTCTTTGCGTTAAAAGTCTTGAATCATTTAATTATGGCCGTCTAGAGACTGCAGTTCTGGTTGTGTTGGGAGGCAAAAATAGAAAATTAACATCGCTGAATGATGCCGTACAATTATCAATAAACAGTTGAAGATTTTCAATGTTTTTTATTCCATATCTGATTGTACACATTCGTTGAATATTTCGCTTGTGGTCTACGCTTTTATTGTTGCATGATAGGCAATCGGTGACGGTCTTTTTTTTAAACACGTTGGTTTTGCGGACTTGCCAGTCGTGAGCGAACTTAATTTTTCTGATCAATCCATGTTGGCAACTAGCAATAAGGTTACAGATTTAAAATTTTTTTTTTTTTTTAAAGAGAGAAAATAAAACCGTAAACCAACCGAAATTCATAGAAACGGTTCCCTCTCACCAACTCTACTCGTAAAAAGATTAAGAGTTTACCAGATTTTTATTTGGGAATTCGAATTATAACACATTTACATTATTTGTAAGACGAAAATAAATAAGAATTCTCGAGGGGGCCAGATTGCATTATTTTTGTACGGATTAAAGGGAGATTTTCAAGGGACAAGAGAATCCATACGAATTATTGGGATATATGAATTGCCGGGATTTGAATTATCGAAATTCTACTGTAATATAGTTTAATATGTCGGCGTCATCGATATATCGTTGTATAATATCGATATCGTCGATATATCGGATGTTAAGATATCGATAGTATATATCGGTTTATCAAATCCAACGCGTTTCGATATTCCAACCCTAGTTTCAAACGAAACACTCATATAAAGTTAGCGTATTACAACGAACTTCATTGAGTTAGTGGAAACGATAAAAGATGAAGAAGATTCTGCACGTTTTTTTTTTCAGAAAAAAGGAATTTATTCACGTAAATGCCCTAACGGTTATTATATGGAATTACATTTAAAAAAGTGGCAGCGTTGGGTTTTCTCTAAAACAAAAGTGTCGTGAATACAAACAGTTACGTCAAGGTACTTTTTTTTCAGATTCAAAATTGCCTTTTCGCAAAATATTGTTTTTATTTACTGTTGGCCATAAGAATTAACTACCATTGAATGAAAAAGAACTAGAAATTTATCAGGAAACTGTGGTCGATTAGAATAATTATATGCGAGAAGTTATAGCAAATTATTTATTAAATAATCTTGTAGTAATTGGTGGACCGGACAAAACAGTAGAAATTGACCGGAGTTTGTTTTCTCGTAGGAAATAGAATATTGGTCGTTTTATCCCTGATCAATGGGTTTTTGGAAGGGAAACTAAAGGAAGTTTTAAGGAAGCAGCTCAGTTGTTGCCGATTATTAAAGAATATGTACTCCCTGGTACAACTATAATATCAGACAAATGTAAATCTCACAAGGAGTTGTATAAAGACGGTTAGAACCACCAAACAGTGACTCATAAATATTATTTTGTTGATTCTGACATGGGGGCGCATAGCCAACCTATCGAAAGCCATCACTCGGATAAAGTGCACATATTATTTATCATTTTAATCAGAAAAAGTTCTACTTTTTTTTTTTAAATATAAAATTTGTTTTTATGTTTTTTTGCCTTCCGCCTCCACATAAAAACAATCATTCATGGAGAAATGGTGCTCTATTGATAATAATTGTTTATAATAATAACCTTTACATTAGTTATTGTATAAAAATTATATAATTGAATCTATTTAAAAAAGATAGGATAGGTCTCTGTCCATTTGTTAGCATAGCGACGTTGGAGAGCTAATGGAGGCAAGGAGCTTACCCTACGATGCGTAGCGACCACTTGTTGCCTACTTACCAGCTAACTGTGTATCACGCATTCGTCCTGGGAATACTCAATCGGTTCTATATGTGAGTGCGTTGCTGACCGTTTCCAAGAATGTGGAAGTATGGAATCAATAAGAAGAGGAGCAACAGGAAAAGCAAGAGTTCACCCCCTTATATATAATCACCTAACCCCCATGTATATAATCACCTCACCTCCGTCTATATAATGGCCTCAGATCTCCCCTTTCTCGAATATAGTGACATTTAATTTGTACTGTCCAGTATTATTTATTTTTTTTTTTTTTTATGAATTTCCTCTTCATTTCCATGATGCAGGTACCTTGAATGTGACTTACGAGTTGAATGGTGCAGTCATAGACTTGGTTAGAAATATTAATTTCTCTTCATTCTTCATTCTATTCCACACCCGTTAAGCATTGTATAAGTAAATCCGTTTACTTGTTTTGTGTAACTTTGTGCAACACTTCAAACCCTTCATTGCTCTTGAAAATAAATCGGTGTTGTGACTACTGGGGGCAACATGATATTCAAGAAATTATTCTACGCAGGAACCCTAGCTAGCAGCTTAGTGTTATAAGTGTTCTTTTGATTCTTTGAAGCTATATTTTTGTTATTGTATAATGGCCATTATAGTTGGAAACAAGTTTGAATAAATATAAATTTTTAATTTCCTCACTATCAAAGTAAGATAACCTTTATGAGGGAATGTCACCAGACTTGATTTATTTATTATTATCAAGTAATTAACCCAGTTTTTCTTTGCTACAGAAACGATGGTTATTATAAAATAAAATAAATAGTCATAAAACATTTGGTCTATCGTTTTTTTCCGCTACAGACACAACACCATTGCATTGGGAGAATAATTTTGTGGTGAGGAAAAAAGGTATATATAGGGCATAATATATTTTATTTAAGGCACCTTCTTCAACCTACTTAGGTACTTGTATTAATAATATGCACACGGGCAAACCAGTCAGACTTCGAGAATCTGTGAATGACACAAATTATAGATTGAGAATAGGTAAGTTAAAATATACGACTTTAGGGTAGTTAAGTATGTATCACTTCTGGATCGAACAAATGATTTATTAGTAGGCATCCGCATGATGGTATAGAAGGATCAATCCCTAATTAAATACTTTATTATTACCGTATTCTCCTCATATACAACTAAATTAATAAATAAATTAACTCGAAGGCACTGTAATTTCCTCACGTCAACAATTTCTTTACTTATTTTAATTAAATAAATAGGGATCCTGATGAGCTGATGAGGGTTGCATATCATTCAAGATTAACTAAAGATTATCGTTATTTGAACATTCGATTGCGGAAAAAAAAAATTCTCTGATGTGACCTTATTTTGAGTATGGCTAAAACTGGAGGACTGCAGTGGCACTGGTTTTGTTTCTTTAATTAGTTTATGTAATATCAGATTGGATTCTCTGAATACTCCATCTTGTTACCGCACTTCCGTTGATATACCAGCCTCGTGTTTAAGAATCTAATTTAATCAATGATAATAATAATTTAATAAATTATAATTATTATTACTTAATAATTTAATAAATTGAAGAGTTTAAGAATCGTTTTTAATCCTAGCCTAGTGAAGTGTTAGATGGTTGCAACTCCGTCTTAATTAGTTCTACTGATGCTGCATTATTTAAATAATAAAATGAGATAAACATTGTTACGTATTGGACACGTTGTAGAAGCACAAGAGCCACTTAACATAACGAAGTAGAAACTATTGTGATTAGGATCTCTGCGGCGGTAAATTTTATTCAAGACATAACAGTAAGCGTCAGAAGTAGTTTCTATCAGTTCCGAAATCTTAACTGGTGTCAATACGGCAGGAATCCAAGACCAATAAATATTGATATATCCGTTATAAATTACGTTATTTGCAATTATTCGGCGATAACTTCGATTTCCTCAAACATTGAACGAACACAATGTCATCTCCGATACCCACCCATTCCATCTTGATTTGAAGATGTAAATAGTTTTATTGCCAATTTGCAAGCAATTGAAATTGCGAATTAGACTTGGCTTGCTTGAAGAAACACCTTCACCCGTATGATTATAGGCTTAAAGTGTACATTAATCTAACATTAATCTCAATTTCAGATATAGTTTGAGGTAAATAAATAGATCAAAAATCCATAGTGAACCCAAAGGTTCGATGCCGATACCACCAGCGATCGGTGCCTGCATAACTTCGTTCACCAACACCCCCTCAAAAGCCAAATCCGCGAGGTCATCCTTAACACACCTCTCGGCCGCATACCCTTCGGCACAGCACTTACTTTTTAGGGATCCTGACATTATTTAGCCCAAGAGCTTTCAATCCCCTTTTAACTGTCACGAATAGTATTAACTGTCAATTACTTCAATTATTTTTACATATTGCATGCCCCGCAATTCTATGCAGTCCATCCTTTGTGCAGTCCTACGATTCCTCCTGTGTATTCATCATTCTTGAGGCCAAAAATTCTCTATTTTCGAAGACCTCGAGGCGTTGTTCTTCCATTGAGGTTAGCGGCTACGTTTGGTACCCGCAAAGACAATTCTTGCTAATTCTAACTTTTTTTTTTCTTGTAGTTGGCGCGATGCGAGTAATTTTGAAATTGATAAATAACAAGCATTGCCAGTCTTTGACCTCGCCTTTATTTGCTCTTGAATTTCTTTTACTACTGTTACTTTAGAGCCCCTATACTTAAATTTGTCTACGTTTTCAAAACTATTCCCTGTTTTAACTATATCACGAAAATCATCGCTGTTTCTACTAATAACCATTTTTCAACTATAATCATGGTTATTTATGATTAATCATTGTTATTCAAATTCCATCAAGATTTTTTTCTAATTTAATCATGATTACTTTTGATTTGTCATTATTTTTTAAAATTTAATATCAGTTGATTGTTATTTTCTAATTTAATTACGATTAATATTGGCCAATCATGCTCTTTAAACTTAATCTTGATAATTGGTGATTTTCCTAATCTAATCGTGATTACTTAATAATAATCACGTTTCTTATATTAAATCATGATTAATCGTGTTTTTCTTATTTAATCATTAAGCATTTGCTGGTTTTAACAACAGTATCTATCTAATATTATATGATGTACGTTATTTAAGAATACGGAATAATATTTTTTCCGTTTTATAAATATGAAATACAATTTATTCATTTTATCAAAACACTCGATACAGCTTATGGTTTTTGTTTACCCCTTTTCATTACGTTTCCTCTTATACTATCTAGGGGACTGGACGGGATACTATTGCAAAAGTACAGAATTTCACAATTTTTTTCAGGTATAAATTTTTCAGTGTACATTCCCTAGCCCCTTTTAATAAATAATATTAGATCTATTCGTTACAAGAAAAGTATAGTCATGATCATTCCCAGTTGAAAATGTCGGAATGCCTGTAAGGATCAAATGGACATCTAAATTCTCCAATTCTTAATACATGGCTAGTAGCTCATTATTGGCAAAGGCAGAGGATTACTGGAGGAGGTGTGGAACTGGATTGACAGGTAGCAGTGAGGCCTAGCAGTCGAGCCGAGCAGTCGGGCCTAGCAGTGAGGCCTAGCAGCCGGGCAGCCTAATGGGGACTCCAATCGCTGGTCATTACTTCTCTTAATTTCCGCGTTCCTCGAACGGTGATGATCACGCCTCGACTTGTAGATTATAGCCACTGTCGGCATTCTCCTCTTTCCGTTCACCTATCTTCAGGATTACGACTGTAGAAAGTAGCTTGTAATGGCTCTGTACAGTTAGCGTGCCAATAAAACCCTTCGCGTGAACTGCATCTGTAATACTAGTTAAGGTTTTTTGGATTTGAAACAAGAGTATCCGCCTCAAAATAAACTTACTTATAAATGGACCGTATGAAAACGCAATGGACTAATATAAATATTTTAAACAGATCTAACCATTTACAACAGATACAAATTAGAAAATTATTGAGTATTAACATCACCGAAATATTCTTAGAAAAGAAATAAAATAAAATATTCTCCTTTTCGCAATCAGTTGTAGCATAATTGAAGAACAACTATATCACTGGTGCATAATGAGTAATCTTCAAATCGATGCGAACTACTTATCATAAAATATTGGATTTATAATGAAGGGCATGCTCATCTATGTCCTTTGTTAGACACGAAGGAAATGTAAGATACTTTTCATTTGATAGCCAGATCGCTTGTTCTCATTTGGAAGAAGACTGCGACAGTTCAACAATTTTTCTTTTCCTTTTTTTTTTACTTGGTTAGCTTCCATTTATGTATATTTCTTTGAGAAAAAATATTGGATTTTTAATTTAAATATTTCAGTGCCGTAATAAAAAAATATTGTTAGCTTGTTATATATTATATATTGTTTGCTATTATAAGCTTGCTAGTCAAACAAAATGATTTCCTTTGAAAATCGATTAGAGAGTAACTTTACAAAGACTCACTTCATAAATAATAATAAATTATTTTTAATGTCGTAATAAGATTATTCTCAAACTAGTTAGGTGACCAAAATGTATTAAATTTTACTTCTGTATGAAAAGGTAATTGAGTTATTTAATCGGTAATATTTAAAGTTGATTTCGAATTCCAAATACAATTTATTTGTTGATAAAAAAATTTTTTTAATAAGAAATGTATCACTATTCAACATTAATTCTGTAGGAGCTTGCTCTGTTTTACATGAAGACCTGCCACAATTTGATTTATGCTATAATGGTCACAGAATGAAGATTAATTTTTTTTTTAAACTAAAAAGGTAAGTAGTGTTGACTAACAAGATGTCGGACATGATGATTTATCGGCGATCTGAGGAACAGGGACAAGCCTAAATAGGCAAACTTCAAACGAACGATATACCGTAATTTCTGCCGTGAAACCTGCCCTGTTTAAAACGCAGAGTCTACGGGACAAACAAAAAAATTTTTGGTAAACAATGTTGTAAAATAAATAAATACATTTTATAAACTAATTATTATCATTCCAACATGTAGGTAAATGACAGTGACACCACCTTGGTAAAAACAGTTTGGGAGAAGTGTCTCATGGATAATGTCTATTGATAACTTAGCCATCGTAGCGAATGCGATACTCACAATAGGAGGGTTCTTTTTGATCAGTTTATTCATGTTACGATTTTTTAACATATGAGTATTTTTCACCACCACATAGGAGATAAAATATCGTTTCTAATACAATCAAAATCACATAACTGATTTTTGATCACATAGGAGGTTTTATGGCGGCAATTACGATATGTCGGTTAATACAGAACCTACAGAGTTAATTCGATCATTGGATGATAATATTTTTTCAGGTTTAAATAAATATTTAAAAAATACATGGAATTGCTTAGCTAAAGACTTCAACAATACTTAGTGCATCTGGTCCGGGTTCTAGTCCGCCTATGGCAGATAATTATCTATTCTGTTATATAGGCCGTGGATAGACCCTGGGGTCGGAAGATTCTCCAAGGGCACACCCAGCCTCTATAAACTGGGCATCCTTAATTGGGGGGAAAACCTGGTGGCTGATCACGATCCTGGCCAGATCTCCTTTGGTCGTTTGGTCCTTTGGATTAGCCGTTGGTCTAGAAACAGTACGTCCTTAACCAAGTGCTGGGCCCAAGACCCTTCATGGATTATAAGTGGTACAGGATTTTCAAAACAATTTCTTATTTAATTTTAATTTTTTTAAAGCTAATTATTTCTTCCCTATACCTTTTTTAATTTATTTTTTATTAATATTAATTTATTAGTATTTAATTTTCTATATGCTTGGTGATGAATGACGAGGCTCCAATAATGTTTATCGATCAATCAATATACTTTTGTTATTCTGGTTATAAAAGTATGATTTTGTTCATTATCCAAAACGCTGAACCATACGTACTTAAAATAAATTCTACGATAAAGTGTATGCCATCTATAACTGTCGAAAAAGAAGCAAATCTAAGAATTCATGTAAGGTGCATCAGACATTTCTCTGTTCAGTTCAGTGAAGGTTGCAATGTCAGATGCGAATTGAACAGGTATTTTATAATGCCTGACTGATTTATTCGATTAGAGACATGTTGTTCCGCAGGATAAAATCAAGCTATCTCAGTATGTTTGTTCTCTTGAAAGCGGATTTTATATTAACTTGACGGGATTTATCCATCTTGATTAAACAAACCGGTTTTGTGGATCCATTCTTAAGAATTATTACGCTAAACAAAATATTCATTGAGAAAATTCGGAACCAGATTAATACTACTTGAGCTGAAGTATGAATATATGAATAATAAAACTAGCGCTTATATAAGAGACAAAAAAAAAAATAGAGGTCGGTCCCCACTTTAACTAGGCTGGAAAAAAGTAATTACTAAATTATTGATTTATTTAATTAAATTAACATTTTATTTTTTAATTTTGATAAATACAATTTTTAATATTTATGTTAATACAACTGTTAAGTATCTTGTTGAAAATTGATATTGATTATTATCAAAAAATAATTATTGCTTATTGAATTTCAGAGGAAAAATTAGGAAGTTGTTTTCATGACATTTTATTCCTTACTGAATTCAGGTTAAAAATAATTGTATTGGTATGTTTTTTTGTGTCAAATCTTACGAATTGAATTAATTTTTCCGAATCTGTGTCTGTCACGAATTAATTCTGATTAATTAAGCAAATCATAGATCGTTGGAACGATCTCTAGCGGCCGAAGGCGTAAATATGATATTTCGAACCACTTTTTTGGCAGATGTTACTTTAAATAAATATTAAAACTAGCCTTGCGATCTATCGAGCAAGAATGATTACACAGTACTTAGTAATAATACACAAGGCGACCTCAACCCACTACCGTCTTAAGATAGACTTTCGCTGGTGCTGCCCGCGGTTGCGGCCAGCAAAGTTTGCTGGCAGTTTACTACTACTTTGACTGAATAGGTAGGGACTTATTTCGCTGGTACTGCCCGGCAGTCTAGATATGACGTAATACGATGGGCAAGCTCTGCCAGTTGCAACCGCGGGCAGTACCAGCAAAAGTCTAACTTTAGACGGTTGTGGGATGACGTCACCTTGTGTATTATTACTAAGTACAGCCCTCCTGATATGCTTTTTTAGCCGCACTAATGGTTCACCATAAAATCGTATCAATTTTCTTTTGTTAAACCAAAAATAATCCTGTTATTATTAATGCTATCATTAATATAAAAAAAAAAAAAAATGCATGCTTACGGATTTGATCATTAGTCTGTCTGTCTATGCAAGGATCAGATCTTGAGCGGGCGGACTGATTTTGTTTGTTAGTTTTGTTTTATAGGGTTTTGTCCTCCGATATCTGTGTACTAAATCGGGCACCCTGTGCGCGATAGCCGAAAAACATATTTTTCTATAGACCGTAGTTCCAAAACGGCTCTAACAATTTTGATGGAACTTGCCTAAAGTGTGATCCTTAAAGCTTAAATTTTTTGTATATAGTACATCCCCGGGAAAGAGCAGGAACAAAAGTTGCAAAGAAAAGAAAACAGTATTTGCGCATAACACTCGCTAGTTATACATTTTTTGGAAAATGTGTAATAATAATAGAAAGGAAATTAAATTTCCTACAAAACAACAAAAAAATAATGATTTTTTTTTTAACCTTCCGGAAAATTCCAGATTCTCATTTGAAAAATAATGCAATTGTCTCCAAAACTAAACTTAAAAAAAATCTTAATAGGATTTATAATAGGGAGATAATCGCAAACAATTTTTATAGGATAGCCTTATGAGTAGTTCCATATGAAATCCAATGAAATATTTCTTGACTGGATACAAAAAAAAAACAAAAAAAAAAAAAACAAAGGTTATTAGCAATGCTACGAACATTTTTCAACCATTTACTCTGATAATTTTTCCTAATAACATTTGGGTTTATAACGTTGCTAATAACATTTGAAATTCAATTTTTTACTATTTTTAGTAACATGTTAATTAAATTGTCAATAACCTAAATGTTTCGAGCGGTCTGGATCAAAAAATGTTATTAACACGATGTCTTTAACATATAACATGTTTGGTCCAAGTATTGAAGTTTGTAACATGTTAAAAACTTTAGTGAAAACATTTCGTTATTACCTATTCATACAGCCTGACGGAATGTTACATGCTAACATGCTTTTTTGTTAGAAACATGGTTAATAGCAATGTTAATGACATTTCGCTAATGCTGGTGTAAAAATTAGGTATCAAAATGTTAATAAAAATGTTACTGGTAACATTGCGGTCTGAACATAAACAGTCTGATTATAAGAGTGAGGTTGGGCTTAGCAGGTTTGCCTATTCGAACCCTTTTAACGCTGAAAGTCCATCATACTGGTTTTCGGTTTCTTTTTCAACCAAATATATATATAATGGTTTCATTTCTGAGCTTTGCAGTTTAGTTATGTCACTTGCTGACTTTCTAATTTAAATTTCAGGTATTTAATTAATATTCTGAGATAATTTTCATCTTGAAACCTTGGGGAAAAAATCTTGATATCGGGCCACCTACTTTAGATTAGTGATGACTCGATGATTTTTATGGTCATAAATTAAATTTGGTTAAATATAAATTAAAAGAGTTCATTTCGTGTGTTGTAGGATAAGTAAATAAACAAAATACGGAGTTTTATGATTATTTTCGTTATCAATTCAATTGCTTACATGAAGATCCAAAGCCCGGTACTACATATTATTAACCAATCGCCGGCTGCCTGATAGTTTTTTAAGTAATATAAATTTTAGGAAGAAAATTGCATTGAAAGTTCATTAGCATAGTAGAAATCAGCTTAACAGTCTTTAATTGGTTAAAGTAAAGAAAGAATGATTATCTAGAGTGATTGGAAAATCACAGATTTTATTTAAGGGATTGTTGTTAATATGGCATGAGTGTGGGTGCTATAACAACTATATAACTATTTAAGAAATCTTCGAAATATTTCAATTTTGAAAGTTTTTCACTATTTACAAAACTTAATTTAGCATTCATATATATACATGTACATGACGATTACTTTGTAATATGCAGAAATAAATCCAGGAAATTTGTGAAAGATCGGCTATGGTGAATTTGCTATATTTAATAACTTTAGCAGAATCGCTTCAAGAATTCTGGGTTTTTCTAACTGAAAAATATGAAAATATCCGTCTGGAATTTATTTAAAATCTTGATTGGTCAATGTCACATTCATTGTGAGCCGGTAATCAACGAAAGAGGAGAATATGATATAGTTATGCAAATTGAAATTTTCATTAGAAAATAAAATAACTATAACAAAGACAATTTTTATAAATAGTTTTGTTTTATTCTTTTTAATATTATTTCGTTTAAACATCTCAATAACTTTGGTTATTAAAGTTTCTATATTGTTTTAGTTTTTATATT
>OX411307.1:168569940-168664436 GCA_948150685.1 Rhaphigaster nebulosa
GAGTCCACCAATTTAGATATTTGGTTAATTTAGATCGTTCGGGTTAAATTGACATGTCAGCTCTTAGGCTACTACAGATAAGTTCGCTGATGTGTAGACTTCTTCACCTGCCGTCTATTGTGCTTTTCTCCCGCAACCCTCCCCATCCCCCTTTCCCTCTGTCTGTATCTTTGGTTAATAGATATTTGTTCAATGTAGATCGTTTGGGTTAAATAGACATGTTGTTCAGCAGTTAGTCTACTGCAGACAAGTGCGCTGATCTTTCTACGGTCAACTATACTTCCTCCATTTATAAAAGTTAGTGTTCGAGTTACAAAGAAACTATCAATGGCTGAAGGATATTGGCCGTATTTTATTAAGTTAAGACACCTTTTCCAGTACGATATATTATGTTTGTAATAAATACCGTCTTGATATATAGACATGCATATATTTATAGATTTAGGATATGATTATTTGAAATATAACGTATGATTTGTTAAATGATTGTTAACGGAGCAAATACTCATAGTTGAAACCATTTTTTTTTTAAATTTCGATGAAACGATTCATTTACAATCTAAATTCATGATTGAAAGGATTTAAAAAATTCTAAAAAGATTATCATCTTAACGTATTATAAATCATATTGACACTGCACGTGAAGTTGATTCAATAAATGCATTATGATTAATTCAGGAGTATTTGAAAGTATATTGAATGCCAATAAAACTGGATTACTTATTATCGAGAGAAAAAACAAAACAGGAAATAGGAATAAGTTATTTTCCAACTATTATGTATCTCCTAATGAAAATAATAGCTAGTGCATTAGATAAGTGCGCTTCGATTCAATAAGTGAATTAAAAAAATAATGTATAATTTCTGTTGCAATTTATCCGTCAGATAATTTTCTCTACAACAGTAGCCTAAATTGTATAAAATTAAGAGTAATTAACCGCTTTGATTATTGAAAAACTTATCATTCCTTAAGTTAAACAAAAATGATTGATATGATCAATGCCGTATTATAATTATCGAATAATCAGGTTCGTCACTAAGTCACCATTTCATGGGAGATCGGGATGTCTCTGGAGAGATTGGGGGGGGGGGGTCCACCCTGATATGGGAGACCTGGGGACGAACGTGTTAAAATGAAAAGTTACTTGAAATTATCTTAATTAATAATTAATAAACGATTGTATAACATCATAAAATTTAAAATGATAAAAACTAATATATTCTGAAAATTGTAGACAGCTCATAGAAACATATGTATTGAGTTTAAATCGAAAAATTAGTCCCTAATCGCGAAAGCACTTAATTCGACCAAGTTATTTAAATAAAATTAAATATTGATTGTAATCCAAACAACATTTATTTTCAAACTAATTGCGAAAAATACTATAAAGTGGGTAAGCAAGTAGTTTTTGCATGAAAGTTTCCTCTTTGGGAGTGCATATGTGATACGTAACTTGCTCTCATATTTTATATATTCAAATCAATCAAAATAGATTCTATATTTATAAATTCTAATTTTTCATTTCATCTTAATCTGTTTATATTAATTCTAAGTGAAAAATGTGTTTGCCTGAATTATAAAATTATGAAATATGAAATGGGAATACAAAAATCTAAAACTATAGTTTTATTCATAATAATATGAAGAATTTACAAATAATAGTTCAATAATCAAAGGCAACATTTTTTGGAGTGTAGCGTAGCCAGGATTTCGTTTTGGGGGCTCCATCCAAGGACCTACTTTAAAGAAACCCACCCCAACCTTGGATGTAGGGGGCCCTCTTTATATGTAATATTTTCTGTGCCTATATTATCAATGAAATGAAATTCAAATAGGTTTTTATAATGTTCGCTTACAGATAGAAATAAGTAACAGTATTTTTTAATTTCGAAAGGGATGGGAAAGGTCCGTACTCCCTGGACCCTCCCTCTGGCTACGCCACTGTTTTTGGGCAAGAATTATATTAATTATATTCTATAGTCAACTTAAAGAACAGATTAGACTTACCCACCCGCCCTATAGCGCGCGATTCCTGATTAGCGTTCGTAGCCAATTCGTTTCATCGGATATGAAATATAAAATTGTAATTGTTTCATTGTAATTAACTAAAGAAGAATTGAAAAATTTGCTCGATAGATAATAATAAGACGAAAGTTTAAATAATCTCTATCAGATAGTAAGAATTTTTTCCAAATTTTAATTTGTCCCAGAAAAATACAGTGCCGGGCGAAACAATGTGTATCACTAGTCATTAGACCGATACATCGATAATAGTAAAGATTATTGACAATCAATGCCATACTGAAACTAATGAGCCTCGCCTAAGTCAGGATCATTCGTATTGGATAAAGGTGGGAGCCTCGCATACGGAGTCAATATCGACAAAGATAAATAAGCAAGTATGGGCAGTTATGTTTGGCATAAATAATATCAAGAGGACACTAATGACGATTGGAAGGGCGGAAGGAGTTCGGCAAGGCGTCCGATCCTCGTTATAACCCCTCCCCCCGACCTAATCGCCATAAATAACCGCAACTCGGATGAGGAAAAAACATTGGACCGGGAGCTGCCTCCTGACAGGGCGACTTGATGGAAATTTATAGCGGGGACAAAGGGCCAGGGAGCCGAAAATCAGTAGCCGGCTCAGTGAGTGATTCCTAATTATATCCTTGCTCTTCATCAACATACCCCTCCAAGCTACCCATTCATTTTGAGCCTTCAATCACCGTTCCAAATATTTTAAATATCACCGTATTTTTTATTCAGATCCTCCGGTATTGTTTTTAATTGAAATACTCCCCTAGATTGGAAACGAGAATAATACAAGCATAGATTAAGCCTTTGAAACTCCGACACCTCCATTTAGAAAAAAATTATGTATCGGTAATGTGAAATTACGACGTGGCCGCATATGTGTTTTTCATACTATTTACATAATGAATATTTGAAATGGAATACAGAAGAGGCATTTTGATTGTGATGAAATTTGAATAAATTACCCCATCATGAGGCCAAACGAGGATTATTAATCGAGATGGCGGGTTATGGAAATTTATTGTTTTATAAATGGAGGTGTTACGGTTGATAAGGTCCATAAATCTTATGGGTGAAACTTTGCCCGCTCCAAGAGACGCCTCTTCCTTTGAATTATGTCGCTGTGAGGATGTGGAGAACTCGAGGTCTATGGAATAGTGCGACCATTAGAAATGTATCCTCGCTAATCACGTCCCTGCAAAGACCGTAATATCGCTAATTTCTTCGTATTAGGAGGGACAGTGCTACGTTTACTGCTTGTTATCTTGACAAATTTATAAGTTCTTAATGCTTGGCTACTCATTGGAATAGAAGACCGATAGACAGAAATGATTAAAAGAATCGAGGCAGCCTGCTAAAATATCAAAATAGGTAAAATAAATAATGCAATAGACAAAGAAAATACATTTCTCTAATTTACCTGATGAACGATATTCATTCAAGCGAAATAATTTCTTTACCATAAAAAGTAATCGAATTTCAGAGGAACGATATGTAAAAAGGGACAGTGGTGTGGTTCGGTCTGTACAAGTATGATGGAGATGGATGATGGACGCAGGAATTGTTGACAGAGGAAGGATTCCCGAAAATATTACCGACAGTTAAAAGGTTAAAGCAACTTCGACTCTGTCTGAAATCGGTAAATAGATGCATCCCTTGGGATCCTTGAGGTATATCGTGCGAAAAAATCGATCAATCCTTTTATTCTGGCCTCTAAATCCCCCGATTCAACCCCCCTCCCCCATACACATTGCAATAGTTAAATTGGCGGAAGATCGAGGTAACTAGGAGCCAGCGGGTTTCTAAAGGATGAGGGAGACGAATGTGATCAAAGCGCTTGAAAGAGAAGTTGGAACGACAGGAAATTTGGGATATGTTATAAATAAGGAGAAGTTATGGTCAAAAATCGTTTCTTGGCTTTTAACTGTTAGATAAAGTAATATTGGGTTGTAATTTAGAAAGGCGAGGAATGGTTAGGTCGTTAGGAATCGACTCCAGCCTATTGTAATTGCCATTGGCTTTTCCACAAAGAACTTCGGCTTGTTCACAGCAGCACACACGTTTCGATATATATTTTAATTCAAATAATGAGGAGTAATGAGTGCAATAAATAATGAAATAGCAATCAATGGACTTAGCCCTTCAACTAATGGCAATAATAATAGTTGTTCTGCTCCTATTTAACCCATTTGGGTTTATTAAATATTGTGTAGGATCCCTTTATATTCAAGGGATAACAATATCTTCTGTTATACAACATTATTCCACTTCATTTCCATCCTATCCTTTCATTTTTACCCTATCCTTCCTCCACTATCCTTTGATGCACGTCAGTTCGTCCATGTCCAGAGATGAAGACACCATCGAAGTCACGCTCACAGATGTAGTTAGCCACATAATATAGTTGAATTTAGTTCATAATCAGAATGCTGTCTTTATTGCATCATTTGTAAATGAAAGTTCACTTTAACAGCAACTACTGGATTTTTTTCCTGCCGGATGGAAAATAGTTTAGACAGTGAAAAGTAGTTGCGGAATGTACAATACGAGATCGTGCATTAAGACACCGTGGTAAGAAAGAAACCAAATAATTATTAATGAAGAGCTGAAGAACTGTTAAGATATCATAGGTAAAATGAGTGGCGAGATAATAACTTTATGTGAGTGATTAGGGTGGCCCACGC
Source organism: Rhaphigaster nebulosa (assembly GCA_948150685.1). Classification (NCBI taxonomy): domain Eukaryota; kingdom Metazoa; phylum Arthropoda; class Insecta; order Hemiptera; family Pentatomidae; genus Rhaphigaster; species Rhaphigaster nebulosa. Next base: position 168,574,660 of record OX411307.1, read on the forward strand.
AGGGAGTAGGTAATGATCTATAAATCAAGTCTGGGAACCGCCTCCCCCCACCTTCTTTATTTCCAATGGGGCAACGTTTATTTTACATATTTCCTTCCCTTATAGCTTTAAAAAATTACGTTATAAAAATAGTGTGGTAGTAGCTGTTATAATGAGGTAGTCGGGCGGTAGCTTACTTATTGCCTATATTTTACGATCTGTTTCTTGTTTTATTGATAATTAGTGGCCTATACACCTCCTCGGGCTCATCTTTCTTCCTTCCCTCTTATACTTTATCTTTTCTCGTTAGCGTTGCTATCTACGCCAGTTTGTTTGTTATGTATGTTACTCACCAGGCTGTCTATTATGATTCCTTTGTGAAAAACAACTTATCATTTTTTGAACCTCGCTTAAGAACTCAATATTCTGCTAAGCGACCATTTTATATACAAAAGTCGTTACGAATCAATATCCACCGATCGTGAGCCTGGAATCCTTGGAGACTGGCACCGAAATTTTCGTCTTTTTTTTTTTTCTTTATCTTTGGGGCGCGTCGTTTATTATCTAGCTCGTGTCTTTATCTAACCTCACGTTATATCAAGCGTGCTTTTGATTCATAAAGTAGCTGACTCAAAAATACGACGCTAAATAGCCGTTACAAGCCTTCCGTTTTTTACTTTTTCTTACCTATATACGAAGTATTTAGTAAGGGGGAGTATTGCGATCGTAAAAATTTTCGAATTCGAGTTTTCAACGGAAATACACGTATTAAGGCCCTCTGAGTCCAAATAACCAAGTCTCGCAAAATGGTCTGTGTGCATGTGAACAGCCTACCTCAAAAACTAAAAGTTGCACGTTACTGAAATTATATATTTAAGGTAGGCATATGCATGTGATGTTGCAGCAACTTTTTCGCCAAAATCGTCTAACCGGAAGTGCCACTTTATGTAATCGATTTTACACATTTTAAAACAATTTTCTCGAAAACGACTCCAACGATTTTGATGAAACTTGCCTAAATTATTCCTCATAAACGCCTTTAACTTTTCATTTATGTAGTACATCACCGAGGAAATGCAGGGGAAAAAGTTATGATGAAAAGAATACTTTATTTGCGCATAGCTTAAAAATTATGCATTTTATGGTAAATTATGAAGAGAGTTGTATGAAAGATAAGTAAATGATCTAGAAAACAATAAATGAATCAGCAAAATCGGACCAGTATTGACAAAGATACTGCGCATCGGACTAACCGAAAGTAGCTACAATATCATAGATTTTACTATTTTCTCGTAAACGGCTCTAACGATTTTGATGAAACGTGTCTGTCTTCTCCTTAAAGGCTTTTAACTTTTCATGTATGTAGTCTATCAACGAAAAAAATGCAGGGAAAAAATTTATGATGAAAAGAATATTTTATTTGCGCTTAACTTAAAAAGCATGCAGTTTATAGTTAATTATGCATAGAATATTATGAAAGACTAATAAATTATCTAAAAAAGAATCATCAAAATCGGACTAGTGTTAGTAAAGATACAGCGCATCTTATGAGGAGAACGAGACCCTACATGGATAACCGAGCTCATCCGAAAGGAGACGGATGTGACCGAACCTCCTCCCACCAATCCGCAAATCTGTTGTCAACAGTACGCTCTGTAATAATGTAATTTAACAATACAAAAGCAGAAATCAACTTAATAATGCCTACTTTCATATTATTGAATGGAAACAAAATGTTTCCATGGAAACTAAACCGAAACTTTTAAAATATATTTTCAAGTTGACAAACTTAAAATATATAGGTAGTGTACAGAATTGTTTTACTAAAATTGTTTAAAAAACTGTTTTATTGTACTTAAATGGGAGAAGATGTGAAGTAGTGAATGCTGCTGAGTTTATTTCAAGTGTTGATTATGTGAACTCTTTAAAATTATATTAAAAAGATAATTATTATAGGACGGTAAGGGAAAGTTGTGTGATGTGCGCACTGCACCAGATTTTTATTTTTATTTTACCATTCTGCTTAAGGTAGACTTTCGCTGGTACTGCCCGCGGTTGCGACTGGCAGAGCTTGCCAATCGTATTACGTCATATCTAGACTGCCGGGCAGTACCAGCGGAATATGTCCCTACCTATTCAGTTAAAGTAGTAGTAAACTGCCCGCAAACTTTACCGACCGCAACCGCGGGCAGTACCTGCGAAAGTCTACCTTTAGGTCACTGTAAAGCGGGCAGTTTCCAAACAACTCGAAGGTGTTAAATGTGCTAATTGTATAAAGCGCCATTTTTATTTGTGTCATTCTTATTGATGGAGTGGAAATAAATAACTAATACATGAATTGGAAATGAAATTGACTTTTGCACTCTAAAATAGCTGTTGTAAAAAATCCTTGCGCCGAGGGGCTTGAACGAAAACCTCTCGCCCTCACCGTCATCTCATTTAATAGATTATAATCACGGTCAGAACTCATTTATATATTATCAAATAAAATAAAACAATTCAGCTCGATTGCTAAATATGTACGCTCGTTATTTTTAAATTATCGTTTTCATCACACACTGAAATGTTGGAGACGAGTTTGCAATCCATGATTGCAATATTATTCGTAATTTATAGGCTGTAGGTTTTTATTTTTTTTAATGATCTTGTTCAATCTCACATTTTTTATCACGGCTCAACACGCTTCATTTCCAGTTTAATGGGTCAGTTAATGTGTAAATCTCAATCAGATGTCTTGTTATAAAACAAACTGAAATAAAAAATAAAAAAATCCCGAGGCGGCAGCTGAGACATTGGTGTATCTGCATGACTTGCAAAATGGAATGAAATAACTCTGAAATTATCTCGGAGGGCGGGTGGATTGGCATTTGCTGAAAAGAATAGCCTGGATTCTTTGCGGCTTGTGGTACCACGCACTTCGCCATTTCAATCTGCGGCTCTCAATTCAAATATATCACTTGCATATTTTCATGTCTTTTCGAATCAAAATACCGATGTAAAGAGTGGAATGCTTCGTATTTTTTGTCTGTTATTAAATGTAAAAAAAAGATGTGGTTCTGCAGGCAATATGATTTACAGCATATTGGCATTTTAAAAGTTTTTTCCTTATGAAACTGTCGGAGTAAATTCGTTATGCAACCGGTGATAATGGTGCTGTTTACATATTTGATACAATTTTTACTTTTTTTGCTACACTTTATAAAAAACGAAGAAAAAACAAACGCAACTGGCAAACCTTTTAATCATTAGTAAGCAAATTTAAATTAATTGCCTATACTCGTGAAGTATAAAAAACCGAACAACTATATATTTATAGTATTTAATGATTATGTTACATATGCACTGTTAAAAAAATAAAATTAAAAATCATTTAAATTGTTTGTTTGTTTTTAATTCTTTATTTACATGCTTATTTACAAATATACAATTTAAATGATAGAAGGAAGTAATTCAAGCATTTGCTTTTATAACTTACAGATTTAACATTTTTCGGATTTAAATTAAACAAAGAATATTACAACTTGGGTAAAAAAAAAAAAACAAGATAAAAAACCCACTTTCTAGACATAAAATAAAATAAAATAAAGCAATCTTATGATACTGATTATAAAGTTAAAGGACTACATGCTTCAGTATTTTATGCTTAATAAAAATTACTATTATTTCATTACTTGCCTATTCTAACGGAATATTTATTCTGTTACAAAGTTCCGAATTTTCTTTGAGCCAAAATAATTGATTTTTAATTATTTCCTAAGCCAAAATTTCAGGTAGCCTTGTATCTGGAAAAGAAACTGCCCTTTGTGCATATTGCAAATGCAAATATGAACTATGAAAGAATATTGGATTTAAATTAGATTCCAGATATAAAATGTTACGTGGTGAATTAACAGGAAGGGAGAACTATTTTTTTTCATTAAAAATTTATTGTGCCTCTACTTCTTCAAAACTTTTAGAAGGTTTTGTAGAAGTTTGTGTATCCCCAAACCTGGCAAGCCTGACACATTATTGATCGTTCGGCAGCATGATAAATATCCACTTTTTTTGATAATAGTATTTCTGTTCAGCAGGCAATTATGAGTTCACGATTTCCAAATTGTTTGATTATATTTTCCGTTTCTCGTTCTTTCCTGATTTTCCTCCATTGCGAAATATCATAATTTTTGTTTTCTCCAAATTGACTGACAAATTTCACAAGCTATTATATTCCGCGACCCTATTTATCATCGTTTGAAGAACCTTAGGCTCCGGCGCAATCAAAACAATGTCATCTGCGTACATTAGACAGCCAATGTTTACTCTTCCAACTCTTATACCACCTCCAATAAAATAAAATAAAATCATTCACACAGAGTGAAAACAAAGTGGTTGAGAGTAAACAACCCTGTCTCAGCTCTACAGATGTTTTAAAGGTCGAAACAGAAGATACAGTACATTTTTACATAGCCTGAAGGGCCTTAATTAATTTACTGGATATCCCCAACATATTTTGAGTAATAATGTTTTTATCCGATTTTCATTCTAATCCTTAAAACATACACCTTAATTGGCGATTATAGAAACAGTATTCTTCTACGAAGTGAAGTATATTAACAGAAATGCTTTATTCAAAACTGGCGTCAGATTTGGTTTTAGCGCTTTAAAAAAAAATCGATATCCAAATTTTCAGATGAATCTAAAAATACAAATTTATTGACTAAAATTAAGACTTTTAAGATTCATAAAACCGCACATGTATCAGCAACCCTTTAAACGATTCAAACCAAATTTGGGGCATTTAAAGGTTCTTAAACTACGCGATTTGCTTTAACCGTGATGTTCCTGTTTGTTTTAGAACCAACGTTATTCACAAAAAAATTCAATTTTGTTTTTAAATGGTAATCACCTTTTTTTTCAGAGACCTTAGATAATGCAATAGTTTTTTATTTGTATGGAAATAAAAAACTCCCCTCTTTTTAAGGAGTCCAAGAACGTCGATTTCGAGTCAACTGAAGACGAGGTACAGATCATCAAACCCAAACTTAATTTTGGGGCTTTAAAAAATTTGAGCATCCTCAGAACTGAATTTTTTTTTCGTTGATTTTTTTCAAAATTTAGGATTTTTGGTGAGCTGAATCAAAATCTGCCACCATTTTCGGTGTTACAAAATCTATGAGGCTAGTTTACTTAATGATTTGAACAAGTTTTTAATTAATTTGACCGAAAATCAATTCCTTTTTAATGTTTATACTTTTCATTTATTATACTCTGAAACAATTGTTTTGCTGGAAAAACCTTGTGGATTTCATTTTTTAAACTCCAGATATAAAATAAAGCAGTTTGTTTCATTTATTTTTTCAGCTCTTAGGGTCCATTGTTGGATATGTTTCAACTTTTTTTCAATGTAGAATCACCCAAACAATTTTAATCGAAATCGGCGACGGACGCATGGTACACTCCCCTTGTAAGGTGAAGCGATCTTGTACCAAAGTAAAGACCACAACGCAAGATCTAACGATTTGTTACCGCGGCATATGGCTAGCAAAAAGAGAAAGTCACCTGCGTTTTGTCCGATATAAGAGTTCACTTTTCTGTGTCAATTGGCTTAAAACTCAAAATTGAAATTTTTTTAGTCATAACTTGTTGGAAACTGACGATATAGGCTTGGTAATTCCTGCTTTCATTTTCTTAAACAGTGATTTACGATGACCCTTTTATCTCTTATTTCTGTAATTCTAAGACTACAAAATTTTTGGTTCAATTAAAATGTTTTTGAAACACGTTGCTATGCCCAAATTGTCGGGACGGGCATTATGCTGATAAAAAGCTGGAGAGTATGTAGTTGGAAAAAACATTTACCAAGACTTTAGTTTTATGAAGAAAAAAAAAACATTTTACGTAGGAAAATAACGTTATTTAGTTTTAGTTGTTTTATAAACTTCCAAGATGTGAATATCTCAGTATAAATCATACACCATAAGAATTCCTAAGAATTTTGACGAGCAAACTGACTCCCAGTCTTGCCTTTTCTCGTCCATTTTTTCGGAATTGTTAAAAAAACACACAATTCCTTGACCCTAATTATACTTCGTTGGTCCATTTCAATTGATTCAAATCTATTTTATGTTAGGGTTGTAATTTAATATAGACGGCGAAAAATTTCGCAATATTATTTTTAGGATAAGTAAAAAATATTCTTTTCTGGTGTTCATTGTTTTGTCCCTAATTCAGTTATGAGTTAATGTTTATAAAATGATGGTATTTCTTTCGAAACATAAAATACTGTTATAAAACAGTTGAATTTTATTGAGGGTGGGGTAAAAGAAGAGGAAGAAAAATTAAGCTTTTCCCCTGGCGAAAATCTTAGTTCCGGCCTTGTACACAAAATACACCATTTGATTGCTTCGGATGCAACCGTTTATGTTCAGCCTTCTGGACGTACGGTAGCAAGAAGTATTTGTCATGCTGTAAAGAGGCAAAGGATTAACTAATGCATTCAATAAATGGTAGCTCAGTCCAATTTACATTTCACGTTTCTTCATCCTGGGGGACGAAATGCAGATGAGATGGCCTCAAAAGGATCTAATGAAAAAGTAGGCATACAAGGCTAGTGTGCTCCTGTCCAAGTTAGGTAGGACTCCAAAAGCTTGTCGCTATAAAAAAGAAAAGGTCTGATAGTGAAACTGCTCGGGCTTGAAATGGAAGGAATGCTCCATCCCAGGCAAAGGCAGGCTGAAGTTCTAAATAATAAAATGAAAACTATATTTTTCCTGGAGCTTATCGACCCCATAAAATAGTTTATCATACATTATAATAAAAAAAAACAATAGTTTGGCTAGAATTACTAAAAGTGACAAAAAAAAAATACAGTTATAAGTAAAATATTTTTCAGGAACAAAGTTTATTTTTCAAAACAATAGGTCCTTATGTCCCTTTAAAGTTTTTAAATATTTGCCGATATACGATGTGTGATATTAAGAATTTTGGAGAAGATGGACCTAGAGATGATATTTGAATATAGAAAAAGAGAGAGCATTACGAATTAGGGGAGGAATGGAATTGAGAAGGATATTGCACAATTAATTAAGGATTAGCTAAATTCTTAAGTTTCATGGAAAGCGGTAAAGATATTGAAAAGGCGGGAGGTTTATTGCTGTAGTGAATTACAAATTTGAGTTGAGGTTACTGGAAGATGTAGAGTTGGCGATAGGATTGGATAGATATGGCAAATGAGGGAAAGAAAGAAATCCTTTCGTTGGAAGGGAAAAGCATCTTCACTCCAAGTAGGATTGTGACATGGGGGCATTTCTGGTAATCCTGAAAATGAATCCTCGAGAAAAATCCATTGAATTTTTCTACTTATTGTTAGTATCAAGTTCATCTCAGATCGCGTCGTAAGCCAGGCAGTGGGTGAAGGAGACAGTTTTGACAAGGTAAGATCCCGTATGTTGGCAGTAGGCTCGAAAGGGTTTTGGGGCTTAACTATGTTGGCAATAGGCTCAAAAGGGTTTTAGTGCTCATCTATGTTGGCAGTAGATTCAAAAGGGCTTTGGCGCTCAACTATGCGTTTTTCGCAATCAAAATTCCGATTTCTTCGATAGAGGGCCCAAATTTTATTTATTTATTTATATTCATCATATGGAATAATTATCTTTCCAAACCAACCTCCTTCAGGACAATTCCTTAAGAAAACTGAAATCTAACGGGTTTTTTTTCTCAATTAGGGACGCAACGATTACGATTGTAATAAAAAAAAAAAAAAATAAAATAAAATAAAAAACTTGGGTCCGCATTATAATTTATTAATTTCGCAGTTGATACATAAAACAATAAATAAATTACAACATTTCGTTATTTTACAAAACACACAAGTATAAAGCCAATCCTGATGATTACTTAACTATTATAACGAATGGTTGTAATAAAAGCAGTAGAATACTTTAATATGAATGTGAGGAAGGAGACGACTCCTATTCTCCCCCCCACAACAAAAAAAAAAATGCATTTCGGCTTCCTAAATTATTCGTCCCCATATTGGGCTCTAACACGACATTCCTTGGCAGCTACAACGTCCCTGATAACATCTAAAAAAAATTCATTCCACAGGGCCAAAGGAAGGAATCTAGTTCCCGGAAGCAAAATCAACTACTTACCCGTTTTACAAAGTTTATAATCCTTAAATCCCATGGACTATACTTTTGCTTAATTATTGGAAAAATCATTCATGACAAAAGAAATATTGAATAAATTATTGGAATAAGAGTGTATTGAATAACGCCTAACACTGTTAAAACATTAGCATTGCTGGTATATACCTGCTCGTTAACCCGGCATTATTAAAGCTAAATGAATTCTTTATCTAAATAACCAATGAAAAGACTAATGATTTATTCTGCATATAAAGTAGCATACATCAGCTTGCAAGCTGTTCTTCTGACAATAATTGCCATTCACTTGGGTCACTTATTATTAACTATTGATCTTAGCTGGTCGACTGTGATGTTTATGATGGAATAAATTGTCGGGATGCAGCCAACATAAAATTTTGTATTGTAAAAACCGACGTTTCGGCGCAAACACGTGAGCCATCATCAGGGCTGAAATTACATCAGATATATAAAATATGTTAAATATATATTATAATATTTATATATTATTTATTTTTACTGAGCATATCTTATATCTCTAGTTTAATTTCAGCCCTGATGATGGCTCACGTCTATCCCGACTATTTATTCCATTAAAATTATTAACAGTTGCTATTTCATAGTTAAAAAAAATAAATAAATTAAACTGTAAAACAATTTTTTTCCCATGTAAATTATTAGTAAATTAAAAGACAGACATTCCTTATATTATGTAAGTAAAATAACACATTCTATAAATCCATAACAGAATATTTAAAAAAAAAACATAATTAAATATAAATATTAAAAAATAAAATCATAAATTGATAAAATTTATTTGTTTTATCTATATTGCATATACCTGAAAATTGTAGGTTTTAATTCAATATAATTATTACCTGTATTGGTTATACCCAGGATTGGAATCTCATAGCGTAATTTCGAAAACTGCATTAACCCTCGTACACTGAAGGTAATCCTCTTGATTGAATAAAAAAAAAAAAAATTAGTCATATTTCATGCTTAACTAGTGACCTCTTTGGATTATACCCAGTGGGCTGCAAAATCCTTGTTTGCAAGCAGAGGCATTGTTTAAACAAAAAAATAAATAAATAAAGTAATATATTTCAAAGCAATGGAATTTCAACTCATAATTATCTGCAACCCCATTAAAAATAACTGAATTTATAAATTCATAGCTGTTTATGAAGTGCTATAATCATATTCCTCAACGACTTTTATTATGTTCTTTCGATACGACAGTAAAATTAATGAATTGACAGAGGTGATCTGTTTTCTATAATCCTGATATATTTATCCTTGTAGTGAGTGAGTACTTTTTTATACAATTAGCGGTTTTTTTTTTATACCATTGCGTTAAATTACAAAAAAAATACATTAGCCTCTATATTTTTTTATTTTATTTTTTTATTTTTCCCTCTTATTCTGTTCTGATGATGGCGAAATATCGACCTGTTAGTTTCTGTACGTTATTTTTGAGACCCTTTGAGAACTTTCCATTTATATTTATATCCTAATATTTATTTGATGTCTCTTTTTGAACTTTTGCACTTCTATATTCAAAATTGATATTAGCTATACGAGGAATTTATGATTAAAACGTTGGCGAAGTCGGAAAAGTTGGTGTTGTTACTCCAATTATTGTGCCTTGAAAAATATCAGCGGATTGCGCAGTGTAAACATTTATTGTAACATTTTTTTTTTAATATATATTTCTATACTTGGTTTATTAGTGTCCCATCATCGAATTTACATTCAATCTTTTTGGCTTGAGGTGTATTTCGTCAACCGTTGTCCCTAATTTATAATATAGGAATGGCCATGGCCATCTGCAATAAGAAAAGGACGAGGAGCATTGGACATTTGATACCGATGGGATATGCAAATGAGCCGCTAGAGATTGGGAGGAAGGAGGAGGAATTAAACATGACAGGGCAACTCTGTATGAGAAGAACTGGGATCAAGTAAACAAACGCAGCTGACAGCCAACACTCCCGTCCATGAAGATCTCAACCCCTTCCTCTTCTTTTCATTTCTTTCCTCCTTTTTTTTTTCATTTTAATTACACTTTTTTTTACTCCCGGTGTGTTGGTGTCGTACAGATCGTTTAACCGAAATCGAACGTTAGTATCCGGCCGGGATGTGGGCTTGTTAAAGGTGATTAGGAACTCGGTGACAAGAGGAGGTTAATGGCATAATTAACAGGTTGATGTAATCCAGGGATTGGGAAAGGCTCTCAATCTCATTATTCAGTCCATACTCAAGCTCCATACTCTCTGGAATTGTCTTGAAATTAATATGCCGTTTTGGACAGGCGAATTTTTTTTTTAATTGAAAAATTAGTTTTGGGATCCCAAATCCTTAATACACATACTAAGCATACCCAAGAGCAACCATTTAATGAAACTACAATTTATGGTGCTTTTCGTTTGACTGTTCCATAAACCTTTTACTTTTTTTATGCATTAGTCAAGTTATAGCTTCTTTTTCTGAATTATTTTTCCCACCTTTCAACATACTTGTATTTTCTGCTTTCTTTAGATATTTTCTGTCCCTTATTCTATTGAGTTGTCCGGAAATAAATGCAGGCTTATAGTTTTAAAGTAAAATAAATGAAACGGAACTATTTTTATTTACCAAAATACACTCCATTACTATCGATACATAATGCCAACGTGTTGGTAACTTTTCCATTCCCTCTGACTAGAATGTTGAATCGTTATTATTAACAAATTCTGAAAATGCACTTTTTAACGAATTTTGATCAATAAAATTTTTACCTTTTAAAAATCGGACCAGATGTCTAAAAAAATGGTAGTCCATAGCCGAGAGGCCTGGAGAGTAGGAAAGCTAAGGCAGAGTCTTGTTTCGGCAAAGAAGTGGAGCGCAAACTTCATAACTAAGATTTTTTTGGTGGCCGTTTAATGCACGAGGAACCCAAGTTTCATGCTTTTTTACCTTTCCAATTGCGTTGAAGTGGTCAGTGATGGTCGATTTGCTAGCTGAGAGTTTTTTTTTTTTGCAAGTTCTCGAACAATTGTTCTGGAATTTACTTCGGCCGAAACTGGCAAGAGAAAAAGCCCTTCCGCGACCATCTTTGTCTTCAAGGCTGAAGTCTCCCTCTCGAAATTTTTTAAACCATCGTTGAACTGAGCACTCACACACACTGCTATCACCCTAGACTTCATTAATTTTTCTGGCCGTTTGGACCCCGTTCCGACCGCATTTAAACTAGTTAAACAAAATTATGCGAAAATCACGCTTTGACATCTTAGTAAAGACTGAATTATTTCTAACTGGTGAAATGCTACAGAAGATAATAAACATTTTTGTTTGGAAGAGGATTAGTGTTGGTACCCATACAAAAGAATAATCCCTCCAACGTAAAAAGCTTGTTATATAGAGGGTTAATATAAAGAAAATATGAAATCCTGCATTATTTTCTGGACAACCCAATATATATCTGATAAAATTGTTTTGATTTTTAGCAATATATATATATATATATATATATATATATATATATATATATATATATATATATATATATATATATATATATATATATATATATATATATATATATATATATGTATAAACTAGTTAAACTAGTTAAACAAAATTATGCGAAAATCACGCTTTGACATCTTAGTAAAGACTGAATTATTTCTAACTGGTGAAATGCTACAGAAGATAATAAACATTTTTGTTTGGAAGAGGATTAGTGTTGGTACCCATACAAAAGAATAATCCCTCCAACGTAAAAAGCTTGTTATATAGAGGGTTAATATAAAGAAAATATGAAATCCTGCATTATTTTCTGGACAACCCAATATATATCTGATAAAATTGTTTTGATTTTTAGCAATATATATATATATATATATATATATATATATATATATATATATATATATATATCACCGTAACCATCACCATTTCTGCCACTAACCATCTATTTTGTCTCATCGTAATTTACTTTGAAACCTAATTCTTTGTCAGCTTTGTTGCATTCAGTTTTAAATTGACATGACTTCGTAATGCAGTTATTGCGAGATCTCATATTATTTGTTACAATAAAAAAGTGGCAAACTAATAATGAATAAAATACAAAGATTATGGGAAATAATGTTTTAGACAACAAAACCATAACCTTACCCACAATCACCAACTCGATGGAGTTATTCATTGTCAAAAGAATTTGAACCGTAAATTAGTTGATTACAGTTGTTTAGTCATGATTATTATAAATGTTCCTGGCTACAAATAAATAGTAAAGTATGAATTAAATTGGAAAACGCAATTAGGGCCACTATTTCAAAATCCTCATACTTAGGTAGGTATTATTTTCGTTTACTCAGAGGAAAGATTATTTAGTTCTGTGCAATAACGATACCAACATTTGTTGGTATAGAACAGAGCTGCGTTTAGGGTGATTTGGGGTAAATACGTAATTGTCTCGTTAAATCCAAACCCTCAACTGGTAAGAGCTCTCCTTAACGGAGCATGAAGCCTAAACACTCATGCATCAGAAATCAGCCACGAAAGTTCGCTAAGATGAAGTATAACAAGTTGTAAAGATATTAGTTGCAAGCTGTTGATAAAGTTGTGTCTATCAACTTTTGCAGTGTTCATCTACCAGTAGGCCTTATTTTTTTTGGCGTGAGCGTAACCTACAGAAGCTGTTCTTTAAAATACTTTTTGGTTTACATTTCTCCTTGATAGTTTTATATTTTTAAGGGCTTGTCCGCAGTCACCCAACAAACCATGATGGTAGGGGCAAGTACCTCTGTTGGATTACAAGTGTGCATGGTTTTACCCTTACTATTATGTGAATCTCAGTCAAGCTTTAACTTTTTTCGATAATTACACCAGTATAATAATCATCCGGAAACCGAACTATTTTGCACTTGCCCCAAAACTTCTCTTGCTTCAATAATGAGTTTTCCAAATACCTTGTACTCACTTACCCCTTAAGGCAGGGGCAAATGCGTACTAAGTTCTATTCAATTAAAATATTAATTATCTCATCAAAAAGGACGAAGTTGAAACGTACGTATGCAATATTTTGATATAATCGTCTAAGGAACATTTAAAAAAAAAAGAGGAAAAATCTAGCTTAAAAAATAAAATTTTTATAGTCCTGTAAAGTCGAACTTCGTAAAATTTAGTGCGCACTTACCCCACATCACCATAATTTTTTTTTCTTAATTTTAAACTTCAGTTTAATATTTGGCCACCTTCCGTCATTGTCGTTGTAGCCCATTTGGTTCTATATTCGTTTAGTCGTTGCTTATCAATGGAATTCTTTAGTGAAGCGATAGACAGTAATCACGTTATGTGCTCTATCCTGTCTCTTTTACCATTTTATCTCATGACTCTAAAGGCAAATCCGCTTAGCGAAAGTCTACCTTCACTTGTTTGTACTTTCCATTTCTAGTCGACTAGTCGGAATAGTACTTCATTCATCGCCCACGCGATATACGGAGCCATCGCCATTACAGTTTCTGTTGACATCCGCATGATGATATAGAAGGATCAATCCCTAATTACAGTTTCTCATTCGATAGCCTTTTCATTACTTATCGTTCCTCAATTGCCAAGCGCCAGATACATTTGTCATACTTGGCCAACTTTTACTTAATGTACATTTCTTAGAAATAATTACATTTCAACTATAGAATGTAGAAAAAACCTTCGTTGGAAAAATGAAAGCCATAAATTATTTAAATGATTGAGCGGATAATTCCTACATGTTCTCCTGAGAACTGTAGATTCACAGATGTTTTATGCTTCCATTAAGCTCAGTATGAGTACTAAAGATTTTTCATGTTATAAATCTGAGATTACGAGCACAGTACCGGCCATACCTTTTTTCATGAATAGCCCATGTTCGAGAATCCAGTACCTGTCCTATAGGTTCTACATGGCCTTTTGCGGGACTAATTAATTAGTTAATAAAACTAATGGCCTTTGCAAAATCCAATATGGAGGGTCTAATATGTCGTAAAACGGTTTACGAAAAAAAAAGTTAATTAACGCTCAGTGATTATTTCCATAATTTTATTACTTAAGAGTGTATTTAAATTTTTAATTTATAAATAACTTGTCAAACACTCTTCCTTTAACATTTATTTGTTATTCATTTATTTTCCGACGTTTCGAAGTTCTCTACCTCAACTTCTCAAGGTCTTCTTACTATGGTGTAATAAATTTAGTTGGTTTATATATTAATCCTCAGTCATTTATTTAATTCATGTATAATAGTATTTCCACGTCATTTGTAACCTTTTCCAAATCAACTGTCACCTTTTCTATTTCAATTGTAACTTTTTCCATTTCAGATGTAACCCAACCGGACATGAATTCAATTCAACATTATTTATTTTATTATAAAAAAATAATTATTTCAATTACAATAATGACTTTTGAAATAATTTCGGCATATTCTTCCAACTTTTTTTCGTTTATAATGTAATTGATATTAAGTGCTTATTTCAAGTAGTTTAAATTTTTGAAATAAAATTGTTGTTTAATTATTTATAAATATTTGATTATTTTTTTATTTATTTAGTGGGGGAGGGAGAGTAGATTTCACCGATTTGGTGATCGTTATGCCATCGTCCATCCAAAATCCAATTCAAGAAATGGAATCAAAACCCTTGAAAATAACAGAACCCTAATAAACAAGCTCTCTATCATAGAAAACTCCAACAGTAACGGAAATGAAAAACGCGCATGCGCGATCCAAAATCCAAATAAAAAAATGGAGTCAGAACCCTCGAAAACCTAATAAAAGATCTCTTTATCACAGAATACTTCGATAGTAACGGAAAATCGAAATGCGCATTCGCGGTCGAAAATCCGATAGTGAATTCGGAAACAGCGCCTTTAAAAATCTAGTAAACGATACCTATACCGAAGAATTTTAAAAACTAATAATTAAGTAGAAAAGCTCATGGCCGAACAAAACTTCGGTAGTAAATTTGAAATTAACAACTTCGAAAACCTAATCGATAAAATCCACCCCTCCCCTCACTAAATAAATAATAAATATTTAAACAAAAAAAAAATGTCGGTAGAATATGCCGAAATTATTTCAAAAGTCATTATTATTATTAAAATAATTATTTTTCTATTATAAAATAAATAATATGGAATTAATTCATGTCCGTTTGGGTTACAATTGAAATGGAAAAAGTTACAATTGCAATGGAAACGGTTATAATTGAATTGGAAAAGGCGATAATTGATTTGTGAAAGAGTTACAATTAAAATGGAAAAGATGATAATTGATTTGGAAAAGATTACAATTGATTTGGAAATGCTATATATATGACAAAAATATAAGGGCAATATATAAAAATTTCCGTTGTGAGGACTAGAATAGAGCGACATTTTACCTCCTCCTCACCAGGAATGGAGGACATTTTTATACAGCTTTTTATAAACAACATTTTTTTCCTATAAACGAGAAATCACCATTTTGTGACTTTATTATCGCTAATATCAAGGAAATTGCTATTCCTACGAATATGACCAATATAAACAACTTTGAAGTGAATGTAACCAGCTTCATTTTAAGCACTAATAGACGTCTGTATGTCAAATAGTTCCTAAAATGTCAAAATTTTCACCAGATGTATAACATTTTCGGGGATTGTAGCATTATGCTAAAATCGTGTAAAAATATTTTTTTATGCTGCTCTGGAGTGATAAAAATACCTAATATACATCACTAAATGAAGTAATAATGAACTAAGAGCAGGTTTACTTTTCTTTGCACTACTTTATGTCAGCATCTGAATGGCATGCCATTCTGTTAGGCGGAGGTGCAGCGGCCTAAGGAATAAGTAGTGTCTTTTTGTTGTCAACTAGGCTAGGATGAAGATCTGTCTTTGACCGTGAGTGGATCTAAATGCCTTAAACTGGGTCTATGTCTTAAAGTACATGATTAAGTGAATTTGAGTTAGTGTATGAATTTAAAAAAAAGTAAAACTTAGCTATGAAATATTGTTAATTGTAATTATGATGTAGAAGAGGAAAACCAAACAGGAGTTAAGAATACTTCAAATGAAGTATCAAAATAACATTGCTTATTTTGTATATAAATTTTAAATTTAATGTTTCTTTTTTTTAAAGTCGAGTTATGTTTGAAATTGTTTTTATTATAAAACAATTGGAAGATTCTAGAAAACAAAGCCTCAAGTCTCTAAACTACTTATTTATTATGTTTTTTACTTTATTTTATAATTTTATTTTTTATTTATCTATTTGGTTTATTTTTTGTATATATATATATATATATATATATATATATATATATATATATATATATATATATATATATATATATACATATATGCTGTCATGTACTGTCTCTGGTTGATGCGTCTTTCTGGACGGTTGATATGAGATGTGCTTTATTTGATCATCATAGATCTGATTGGTTGGTGTATGTCCTGATGATGCCTGAATTGGCGAAACGTCGACTGGTTAGTTGTTTTCCGGTAATTTTGAGGCTTTGTGTTTTGGAATCTTCCAATTGTTTTGTAGCAATTAATTTATGTCTCTTTTTGAGTTTTTGTTCTTTTATATTTATATTGTTTTTATTATTTTTTTAATATTCCACATTATTGAACCGATCCACTTTCCTTTGCAACAATACGAAAACTAATAGTTTAAATTATTTTTTATATAAAAGTTTCTGGAATCTTCTGATTATTCAATTTCCAGAATTATAAATGTATATTTTTGATTTATTATTAATAAATTACTTTTTGTTCTATTGTATTTTCTGTGTGTCCATTCATAACCAACAACCAACAGAATTATTCTTTAAGAAAAGAATCATCGAACCAGAAAAATTGTATGTAAATATATATATATATATATATATATATATATATATATATATATATATATTTAATTTATATATATATAATAAATATATAATATATATATAATATAATAAATATATAATATATAATAAATATATAATACAAAATATATAATATATACAAAATATATAATATATATACAAAATATATAATAAATAATATAATAAATATATAATATATATTTAATTTATATATATATATATATATATATATATATATATATATATATATATATATATATATATATATTTAATGCAAGAGTAATTTAATTGTTTATTTTCGACATTATCGGAATATATATATATATATATATATATATATATATATATATATATATATATATATATATATATATATATATATATATATATTCCGATAATGTCGAAAATAAACAATTAAATTACTAAATATTTTTCCTTAAACATTTGTTGTTTGCATTTGTTTTGCCTTTGATTCCCTTACAAATGGTGAGGAAGCTATGGCTACTGACCTACTTGGTTGACTTTTTTCTCTGGTAACGAATGTCGTCAGATTTTGGATATTAAATACTGCGACGGGAATATCTGTTGGACCGCTCACGGGTTTTCGATGTCCCTGAATCGGAATCAGTGGTCAGATTCCCCAAATTATGAATTCCGGTCTGAATTAAGGCAAAGAAAGTTTTTGGTCACCTCCATTTTCGAATGAGAGAGAGTGCTAAAAGGTAATTGGCAAGTTCAGAATTACAGAACAATGAATATCACGTGTCTTGTACATTTTTATTTTGACTGGTCGTATATGAGGAGTTGAGATATTACCGTGAGATGAGTCCAATAAACATGAGCTCTAACAAATCTCAACTCTTCTCCTAAAAACGTGGTTGCGCACCTTCCTGCCCGTCCTTAAATTGCTTATAATAATTATTATGATTATAATATTATATATAGCTCAAGTCATTGGTCGCAGCCGCTAATTCTCAACTGATAATGACCTGGTTGATTTCACGATCAGAAATAATAATGAGGTGATCAACAAATCTATTATCAATTCAGATTAGAGCTGCTAGGAGATATACTACTAGGAAACCATGAGGGGTTGGATAGCCTATAGTGGCCCAATTACTATCATCTCCCTTTAAAAGAAACCACCGATTTATGAGCATAATGAACCACAGCCTTTTGCATTTTAATAGATTATATTATGCATTCCTCCATGCAAGAGTGGCTGTTACGCATACGAATGTCTTCCAGAGATAATTGTTTCGAAATTACTCGTCCTGGCAACTGGGTACATAGCCTTAAATAAATATTAAAAAAAGAAATTGCATCTAAAGGTTTTTGTTTTTAATAGAATTATTTTGGAATTTAGAAAGTCAAATCCCTTTCCTTTTCTTTGTACAATCAACTCCAAATAAATAATTCAAAGAAATAGCAAATAACTTCACCCCTTTAAAGATACTTATCTTTAATACTTATTACCTTCAACTATTCAAGTTGGAGGAAATATGGTGAATCAGATTTCACCTGATTGACCTGTTTTAAAGTCAACAGAATCCAAAAAGAACATATATGGAGTACAAGACTCAATACAATCTGTCCGTATTGTATTGTATGTATTGCAGGTAGTATCTCAAACCATGCGTATTGAGTTCTTGTTAGGCGTTTGCGGAGTTATTCTCTTTGAATTTTGTATTCTATGATTTTGTGCTTATTTTTTGTAATTATGGCTGTATTTGCACTCATTTATTGCGACATTTTAAAAAACTCAGAATTAGGAAATTTGGGTCACTTATTATTTAAATTAGTCTGAAAACCACGGTTCCGTTTATAGATAATATGTGTTATTCCTTTGGAAGAAGGGTGCTTGACTCAAAACATTGCGTTTTCAAGTTATCTTCATAAACTAAGTGTGCTTATGAAGTACTTTTTTTCTTCATAAGCGTCATATTTATTGTAATAAACAAAAAAATTGACATAGAAAACTGCCGAAATTTAATACGTATCTAACTGTATGATTTAATTATTTTATCAAAATTATAACTTTTCTACATTAACTTGTTTGAACAATAAATAAATTGCAAGTTAATAGTCTTTATTCTTTCCTCTCTCATTACTAATCAAACGTTTTAAAGTTTTGTTTTTTTATTTTTATTTGAGCCATAGGGGAAAAGCAATACTTCAAAATTACTTGTTGGAAAACGCAGAAAAGTTCGTGTCATATATATTTTTAACGAAATAGCAAAGAGATTAACAAATTTGTTCATGTTATTTCTGGTTACAAAAGAATGTTCCTTTGTTCTGTGATAATAAGGATCATTAACAGCGCCTTGAAGACTGAATAGGATTTTATGGCAATGTGTATTTGTAGCTATAACTTCTAAATAAACCGACCGCTATCAAAGGTTAAACAGACCTTTAAAAAGTAAACTAGCAAATAAAACAGGTATTTAAAAGTAATTTTGGACCAACATTTCATAATGAAACTTAATGAAAAACATAAAAGTAAATAACAAATCAAGGTACTGTTTTTTTTCTTCCAAAAACATATTTTTACTGATCCTAGAAAATGCTCAGTTTTTCTTTAAACACCTTTCATTATGATGCAAATTTGTGAACAATTTCAGGCTCTTGCACTGTTTGTATTTCGAAAAAAAAAACTCAAAATTATGATGGGCCAAATTTTCACCAGAAAACATTTTTTGTTCCGATTGTCATAAAAAAAAAAAAAAAAAAAATTAAAATAAAATAAACTGTATTTCGGAGTGAAGAATTCAAATCTGAGTTCGGTTTTTTGGAAAAATCTCTATTTTGATATTTTTAGAATTGTTACCAGCCTACATGAATATTTTGATGGCTTATTTTTGTAATGTTGTTTAATATTTTAATGTTTATTTATTGCCCGATATTTTAAGGCTTAGATTCACCTAAAGACGTTCCAACAAAATCTAGGATACACATATTGGATCCTCTCCTTGTGAGTAATTTAACGTTATCGTTTTGGTACTCAATTCATTTTTCCAACTTCACCAGAACCAGAGATATAAAATAAAATGTGTTTTTTTTCCGGGACTCCTGGGGCACTTTGGTGGATAAGTTAAGGCTGCATTTAACTTAAATTACTCACAGGGAGAGGGGAACCGATATGTGTCTCCTAGATTTTGTTTGAAAGTCTTTAAGTTTGTAGTTTTAATATAATAATTAAATAATTACTCCTAACTTTTTTTTCTATCTAGTCATTGTTCCTACTTTTTCAAGTGTAAACGAATCCATCGACAAAACAGTTCCTATCAATTGTAAAAAACACTATCCAAATTTCACCTCGGCACACACCTGTTTTGAATCGAGAAGCTCCTTAAAAAAAAAAATAACAAAAAAAAAACAAAGTTAGTATTTTTATTTTAAGTATGTATTTGCTAAAAACCGTGAAAGTTCCTTCGATAATGCTTTAGCAGTAGGAGAATGAGAGGGCGATAAGTTATAAATCGGCCTCTCATGCGACAGAACAACATTATTCAAATAAAATTTTTGTAATCGGAGAACTCTAAAACGGGGGAAACTTCAAAAAATATTTGTTGGCTGATTAATATACTTGATTGGTACAGATCTCAAAAAGTAAATAAATGACCAAGTAAAATTCATCATATTTCTGTATAAATGTATACGTATATGTATAGAGAATGTACCGTTTCTTTAATCGTAATGTTGATTCTTGAAAGACATGAGTGTAAATATGTCATATAACATTTGTGGCAATACTGAGTCACCATAATCTTCCTCGATACAGCGTGCTGAATAACTGAAGTGTTTGTGATTTATTGTTAATTACTTAATTTCGTGTTTGTGAAGTTAATTAATCAGGTGTATGTAGCTTACATTCGAAAGGTAGTTAATCTCATTACGAGATATTATTTGTTGTTATTGTGAACATTGAAGTTGCTAATAAGGCAATGTTATAATTTGAAGAATAAACTTTATTTTTTTTTTTTTTTGTTACAGAGAAACTCAATATTATTTTTTTCACCGTGCCATATACCTAAATAAGATTAAATAACCTTATATGTATATATTGGAGTTGATGACGTATACTGATAGGATAAAGTTACGTGAAAATATATATATGACACTTCTCGAATATCATTTTTCTGAGGCTTTTATTCTGACGGAGACGTTTTCGAACCGAGGGGATGGAGATGATCTGATGGATACTGGATCTATTAACTTGTCACTTGCCTGCCCAGATTCGAATTTATATCGACAATAAAAGACACGGTCGACGAATTATTGCCGATGCTCCTGAGACATCTTTGTAAAACCCGACGCCACTTCTTTTTGTTAGCAACGCGCCTTGAGATTGGTCATGAACTCTGAGTACTTGAGGCGGTATGTGGAAACTAAGGTCCGGGACAAAAAGATAGCCCACTTTTCTGTTTATCGAACTTTGGCCAATGCTTATAATTTTCTTTTACTATAAATAGCTCCTTTTGCTCAAGTTTAATGCACTTTAGCCAATAGGCCACAAATAAAAAGAATTTCTAGAAATAAATAAATAATTTTGGATTTGAGATGGGACAAAATGATAGCACAAGTGCTGTTTATTTACAAATGTAAGCATTTAGGATAAATAGAGAGAACTAATTCAGTTCAAACTCTGCTTTTAATGTGATCACTTGTAACAGTGGAGATGGGGCGAGCCAAATCTTTATCTTGGAGTGAAAGAAATATCGTTCAGCGAATGAAAAATCAATCTTTTCCGTTTCTGATATTTCGAGAAATGCAGGTAGGAGTAGACAAGTTATTTCAAATTTTCAAAAATCTCCAGATTATTATGGAATAAAGAAATCTCCAGGAAAGCCCCCTGTATTATCAAAAAGACAAAAACGAGCTATTTTAAGAATTGCTTTTAACACTACTTTAACTGTTATTAAAATTGCTGATCGTGCTGGAGTGCAAACAAATATAAAAAACGTTGTAAAGGTTCTTCAAACTGCACCTCAAATAAAGAGGAAAAAAAATTAAACTTTTTCCACCGCTCAGTATGGCCCATAAGGATAAACGGAAGAAGTTTTCCCGTGACCATGTTGTGTGGAAAGAGGAATGGAAGAAAGTACTGTTCACAGATGGAAAAAAAATTAATTTGGATGATCCAGATGGCTGGGCTTACTATTATTACTAAACTCAAAGACAGTAATAAGGGTCTGCAAAACCTCGTTAGTGCTTCTGACATAATTGTTCATGAGACAAAAAAAAAAAAAAAAAACTCGAACTCTGAAGCCTTCTACTCTTGTTTATTAAAACTGGTCATAGACAAGTTATACAGCTGATAACGAAAAAATGGTGCACTCCATTTCCTCCGAAACCTTTTTTTTTTTTCTAATAGAGATGAAAAACGTCTATTTAAATAAAAATTGGACTTAAGAGGATTTGCAGGTATTCTGTCGAATTGATTCATTGAATCTGTGTTTTTCATTCAAATACTTATAATAAGGACAAAAACGGGTTTAAGCCTTTAAACCAAAGTGCAATGTACTTTAATCCAGCTAAACTTTCATCGTGTCAAGATTTAAGACTTAGCATCTGTAGACGTTTTCTATATATATACGCAAGCATTAACTGAAAAAACGATTCAGTTTCACAGAAATAAATTTTGAAATGCACATCGTTGTCAATTATAATACTTGTGTTTAAAATCATCTGCGTTAAGTTTCTGTTTCAGCATTTGCGTGCATTAAGTGGGAAATAAAAAGGAACAGCTTTTTAGGTGTGGAACCTCATCTCAGATTAAAATAAACGACTCGGGAACCGAAGTAAGATCATCTGTCGTCTCCACGTCGTAAACTATTACATCCTTTTCATTGATGTTAATAACTGTTGTTTATGATATAACTTTTATTTATATTTTATTATGAATGAATTATATTTTCCGTCTATCATTTTTTTTATTTTTTTTTTATGTAGGTACTAAATAAGGAAAACAAACAAATATTTTGATTGTTATTAAGGTGTATGAATTTTTTTTTCTTAATGAGGCGTACTCAGTGTTGCTAAAATTATAGAAGAGGTACAAATATGTCGAAAGTTATAGAAACATGGCCTATTTAAATGTTTTCGTTGCATATAAATCCTAGGTATGACCGTCCGGATGAGATATTATTTCTTCGACACCCAAAATTATCATGGTAAAAATGGTTAATTTATTTTAAACTATTTCAATAAATACAATTGAGAGAGGGAGCTCAATGAAAAATATAAACAAATATGAATTATTTAATCTTTGCTTAACCGCTCGATTTTTTTTATCTTCAATAAATTAAGTTTTCTATAAGCTTTATTAAAGATACCTAATCTAAATATAATTCTAGACTTATCTAGGACTAATAAAATACGAGTAATTTGACATTAATATACATTCAAACGAGTTAATATAAATTCATACATCTTTTAGATGAAATTTATTCAAATCTTTATTCATAACGCCTCGCACAAGGACGTAAGTCATCGTGAGCTGGCAGGTTGGGATTTCGGAAATAACAGAGAGTGACGCTACTTGGCGTGCTCAGAGCGGAAGATCGGAATGAAGAATTAGAAGGTAGCCCGGGAGCCTGTCACTTCTGATAGACGAGTTAATAGCTCCCATAGAAATTGAATTTGATCTTCTAAGGAACCGACTAAAATATAACTCTCTATATTACTTATTCCAGAAATTTCAATTTCTTATTTCAACGTATTATTACAAAAGTGTCTGGGGAGCGACCCATGCACGAAAATTCTTTTATTTGATAAGATTTTTATTTTAATCGTTAGCGTGGATGGGAAAACGTCTGCCAAGTAAGCCTAGTATTGCTTCTTCACCATTTCAATAGCGTGCGTGAGAAAGATCAAGTTTGTATGTTCACCTCTTTCTTCCCTCAAACTCTGGGCCAAATCGAAGGAACCTTTTTCGAAATATAACTATTTAGCAACCAACCCACAAAATTACCAAAAATTTCATAAAAATCGGATTGACGGTAGTAGGTGTTTTGCCACTCACGTGAATTTGACTACAGACAGACACGAGAAATTTGTTCAAATTTGTTCCTTGATGTCCAAAACGTGGAACGCTAGTCGAAATTTTCGATTCTGACGACAAATTGTTTTCAATTGTTGCGTAAATGCAAGGCTTCCAATAAAGCTAATACAGTAGAAAAATACTGTAGGCATTTGTTTTGACCATTATTTTACAGTAATTTTACTACTTTATTAAACAACACGACTATATCAATAAAACAGAGATGCAAAAAATTGCATTGTTGTTGCTTTATCAACAGAAAAAAATACAATTATCGAAGGTGCCTCTTATAGACAGAATGATACAACAGTTTTTTTGTTCTCCTGAAAATAAGTGCTTTTCATATTCGTTAGTTTAGCAGGGGGGCTACGATATGTATGCTATAGGGTAGAGTGGGGGTAATGGCGCCAAAAAGTTAGTTTTTATGGCTTCGATCTAATACACCCGTACCTTATTGCTTCTATGAGAAGGTAATATTGGTTTTTAAATTTGTCATATTTTTAATAAATAATAGTTTTCCTCATTGAGTATAATTTCCTTTTGTATGAATCTCAAAAATCCATATTCTAAAAGTTGGAGGAAAACCCTTCCGCAGTATTTCGAGATCCATTTTGCAGATTGACACAGAGGCAGACATTGCTCGTATTAAAGTATAAGATAGGATCAGTTAATCAATTAACATATTATAATTTATTTGAACTAGTCCTTAGACCGGTAGCCCGCCCACCATTGTACTTGCTGTTTTCCACCTTCCTGCAGGTTTATTTTCAATCTCAGGCTCTGCAAATGCAGTTTGCTATAATTATATTTGTCCCAGCGTCATTTTATTCGTTAAACGTGCAAATTCAAGAAGACTATAAAGCACAATTAAACGAAGTTCAACGATTTAACTACAACCGAGATTTTTAGAAAACAATTTATGATTTAATTACTTTTGTGATTTACTTATTACATATTCTTATAATTTTCGAATTTATTTTTACTAAAATATGAATTTAAATATTTTAGTTGAAAGGAACTTTGGACGATAAAGAAATCTGTGGAAGTGTTTTGTCTTTTATTTTGAACTTCTCTAATGATTATAAATACCATATGTTTCCTCGCCAAGTCTGATTCCTTAAAATCTGTCTAGCTCTATTTCTTACTTTACTTGTGATAATTGAAATTTCGGATGGGCGGGGAATCGGCTTGTCCCATCCTAGGTCAGTCGGGGGCTGCCCCTTTAAGGGAAACTGAACATTCCCTTTAATCTCTACCCTAAGACAGAGAGTGGACTTAGGGAAGGTAGCTCTAAGGTGTGTCAGTGCAATGGCAAATACAATAGTATTGGTTCTTTGATACATAAAAAGATTTTAATTATTTGCCGTTTTGCTGTGTATTTGGCTCTCTCAACTACCAACATTTGTTAGTGTGCCTCATTTAGTTAGTGTACATGTGTTAGTGTGCCTCGAGTTCAATCATTTATTTTTTTTTTTTTAAGTCGTTCAGTTGTGTGCTGTCCTTGGTTTTTAAACAACTCCATTTATTCTAAATCCCTTGTTACTATGTTGCTGTTTGTTTGGAGTCACGTGGAATGCAAAGATCTACGAGAAAATGTCTAATTAATAAAATGACTATAACTACAATAGAACAAAAAAAAAACTTCAGCTACTTATGTTGTTTCGTTGGGATTGTGCGGATTGGTACCTAAAAGGTTCCAAATCAATTTTATCAAATTCCATCCCATACTTTTGTTTAGGCATGCACAAACGTATTTTTCATGACACGCCTATAATTCGAAAACGGTTTCATCTGGTCCGATTTCACCAGAAGTTGGAGGAAAGATGGAGGTTTGAGTAAAACTGGTCCGGTATCAATTGTATCAAATTCCATCCTCAACTTCCTCTCATGCGTGCACAAACGTATTTTCCTTGACACGCAGTTGGACTATGCTCAAATTTATACTGCGGAAGTTCAAAATCTTATGATTTTTCCTAAACATTTTATTATTTGGTCCGTATCATTATTTTTTCTAAATATACGGGATTGAATTCCATGTTAAATCATGAGGTCATATTTAATTGGATAGGAATAAAACTATTACTAATAGTCATTAGTATTTTTGAAAATTTAATTATAGTTTAATAAATAAATTAAATTTATTAAAGTTATACGAATCATCAATAAAATTAAATTTAAGGAAGCTGGGACCGAATTTATTATTTTTAAATACACCTATTAGTTTTAGGAACCAGCTTTAGTTTTATTTTGAGGCCAGCCATCTTAATATCAGGTTAATTGAAGAAAATCATTTTTAAGATAGAATGCCTTCAGCTGCTTATCTTAATTTAATTTTATATTTTTATAATAATTTTGAGAAAAAAATTCAAAATTCCAACCTAGGTGTAAACTGTTAAAAATTATCCATCTTTTTTCCTAAATACAAATCGTTTCCCAATATCCCAGAATGTTACTTTACTTTAGAAATCTTGTAAATGTAATTTTCTTCTGTTAACTTCTATTGAGATTAGGAAATAAGGTTTTTAAAAAATAGCTTTATTTTTAGCCAGCTCTATTTTTTTCCAAGTTTGAACTGTATATCCAAGATATGAAACTTGGAATTGTCAAAAACTATATTGAACTGTTAAATTGGCAGCCATTGGGCTGGGCAGGACGGTGAGCAATCTACTATTTTATCAACCAATGTATGTTGAGCTGTGAGCATAAAGAGATGCTCTTTACAGTGAGTCAGAGGTTTGTACATCTCTTGCCATAACAAAGCCAATGACAAATAAATTGTGACCAATCCTATAAAATAAATCATTTGAAGGCTGAATGCAGGCTATATATCTCTTTCAGTAATCTTTTCATATGGTTGAAAGTTTTGGAATGAATCGATTGGAATTTGTTCCTTCTTCGTAATATTTGTTTTTATAATCACTAGATCGCAAAATAAATTCTGACTGATATTATCGAAGAGCATTAAAGAAAAGAAACCCGGAAGATGTATGTAAAACCAAGGCTGAATGCTAAATTTTTATTTCTTTTTCATGTTTGCTCTTTGAGGGTTATTTATTTTAAAATGTGAAATCGGATAAGGTACACACTCACTTTTTACTTTTTTAATTTTTAAGAGAGCTTCTTGTGAGATTGGAAATAGGGATCCACGAAATGAATCTCGATCTTCCCACTTTGGCTAGAATAGGTTGGTAAACCTGTAGAATAAACCGTCCTGTCTGCCTTAATTGGAGTTTGTAAGGAAGTTGAACCCCTCCCCCCCAAAATATATATATATATATATATATATATATATATATATATATATATATATATATATATATATATATATATATATATATATATATATATTTACTCAGTAATCTTGTTGAACGAGACGGAAATCGTCTAAACTAAAGAATTATGCCCATTCGTAAAGTGGATGCATGGATTTTGCATGCTAAGCGAAAATGACAATAACATGCATGGAGAAAGAAACATGGACGTCAATCATTGGACTGCTGACTTAATCATTGCATTGTCGCTCTGGTCCTTGCCATTCAAACTGCCCAAGCATTTATCAACCATTCTGATTAACGGGTACGTGAGTCACCGTACAATCCGTTATTACTGAGCTCCTCATTCCGAAGCATTATCTTAAAAACGTTAGGAAACGTTTGAAATGTTCGAGTGATCTACACGTCTCTCAGACGTTTCTGGGTACGAAGCAATCACTAGCCTTTGATTGACATTTTTTTTTACAGTTTAAGTGAAGATTGAAGTTTGAATGGTGTCTAAAAAAAAAAGTTTTTTATTTTAATTACATTTTACGGCAGTCAAGATAGCGTATTCCACTGTTCCTTCCAGTGCGTATCCCAATGTTTGTCAATTTACTAGCCAAGTCTAAAATTAATAATATATACAGATCATTAATTTTTTAAAAACAAATGTTAACGATATTCACCGGGCCACGCTATTTATTATTGTAAAAATAAAATAAAAACTTTAATATGGAGACACCATTCCACCTTAAAAACTTTGGAGACCGGAATTGGATAAAGATTATTTCAAATAACGATTATCTTCATTAATTAATTTTGGATAATTAATATTTTAATTTAAATTCCTGCTATATCTTCGTAAATTGTCAGACGAATCTATTAGTCAAATACAGGCCGGCGATTGCATAATTATTCCCAATTGATTAAAAAAAAGATTGATAATTCATTTTATATTTCTTAAATTTCCTCTCGTATCCAATCCTTACAATCCAAAATCCTGAATGTTCCTTACTTTGTCAAGCATAAAATCCATAAAAAACCCAATATCCATCCATGAAAAACCATGAAAAAAATTCCATTCCCATTCAAACCCTCTACTTTCAACATCGCTTACCCTTCTATTCCCGATAATTCTCCGAGTTGTCTAAAAAGAAGATGGCCTCGGGACCTCCTAATTTAGAATTGTTATTGGAGTGCTACCAATGGGTAGTTTCTCTGCATGTCTGTGACACGTCATAATATCATAGTTCACATTTACATGTTGTATTTTTTAGTTCATACAGTTGTAAATTTCAATAAATAGAAAAAATAAAATAGAAAATATTTCTAAAATCGCAAATAGGCTTCGTGAACCGGGATTGATATTTCAGCTCTCTCTCATTCTTGTAGAAATTAGCGTTATTAAGCTCTCCATAACGTTTTAGCTTGACATTAATAATTCGAAATTTCGCAGGAACCCCCCAGACTGACAACTCGGCATGTCCTAGAGTAAAAATGATTTCATTAGAGTTACAAATATTGTCAGTACTATGTCAACCATCTATTAAAATTGCGAAAAACAAAACGAAAAGAAACACTGACATTCCTAATTCTCACTGAATCTGAAGTAAGCAACATTTATCGAATAACTTAAGCGTAGAATTCTCATTTTCTAAAACATGTCAAAGCATTTATCAATAATTTAATGAAGGCTGAGAACGGATTCAGAACTGGTTTTACCGTTCGCCTTGTTAGCATTTTTTTTTTAATTGAATATTTACTTACGATTCAATGTTTATCATATATTTCTTAACACATTGCTTGCGTTGGATGCAAATCATTAGCGATTTCCTTCGATCTAATTTTTCGCTACACATAAGACTAGACATGTTCAACTAGAGTAAATTAATAATTTTTATTGAGTTGCGACGCTAATGAAGGACATGATTTCATTTCGGGCCCCAAAAGAGCCAAATGTTTTTGAAAAAAAATATTGAGAAATGATCCTCTCTTGTCAATTTATCATGATTTAGGAATGTGGAAGAACGGAGAGGGTAGTGGGTTCCAACTCCCGTGCCTAGGTTAAAATCCGGCTGCAGCAGAAAATATACATTACGATAATTTTTGTTCTGTCGGCCATTTATAGACCCAACCCCTAGGGCACACTGAAACTTTATAAAGTGCGTAATTTATCCTTTCTAATGTGTCACCATTTGTAAATGTGATGCAGCCCGTGGCTTTAATTGAGTTTGACACTCCTGCTTTAACATGGCGTCTTGTTATGTCTATGTTTACTCTTGAAGATTTTTGGCTATCGACTTTATTTGCTTTATTCCAGCCCATGATTGGAAGATTGTTTCAATTACATATATCCTTATTAACAGCAAATTCTTGATTTATTTTTCGCAATTTCTATCCCACTCAGAAGACAATAGTATCAAGTATAATCGTTTTATAAATTTACACATATTAATTATAACTGTAAATTTTCTTCAATCAATTTTGAAAATAAAGTTGAAAACAATTGAAACAAAAAACCCAATCATAAAATTTCTGATCAACAATAATTTTCGAATTTCGGTAAAACGTTTCATATGACTCCGTCAGGCGCGTTGGGTATACCATGTCGCATAACAAACTGTCCGAGGCTCACGTTACACCAAACGGCTATAGTGTAATTATCATTTAAAATATATTAATTCACACATCAAAAAAAAGGTTATGCAAGTTACGGTACATGTATATCTGATTCTGGTACAATACTGTAACCTGTTCGTTCTCGTATGCAACAACTCAACTTCTTTATCTGTAGTAACCTTTAAAATGTTTGTTTAAACAAATCTGTTCAGTTTTTTTGTACAATTAATTTCATTAATTGTCCGACCTTCAATTTTAGAATACTGCATGCATTGTTATATATAACCTAACAATAGAATAGATGTAATCTGACAAATGCTGGTTTTTATTGAAGCAATAAATAGTTTATTGTTTGATAATTGAGTTGTTTTCCATTCCCATCCAAAGGTCTTTATTTATTGAAACAAGGAACGTTTTCGACAGCTAATTAATTTTCTGTCATCCTCAGGTGCTCATTTCTTGTTTCGCTCTTGTCAATCTCAGTCCTATTATATAGGTAGAAACCCAATGAAACTCTTTTGTCCCTACAACAATGAAACCTCCTAAAATGGATACGATATTATATTTTATGGGTTTTGCATATTGTCTTTCCAATTAGAGTCGAATATTTAAATTAATTAAAATTAATTTAATTTATTATTAATTTTTTTTTTAAAAGTATACACGTGTGCTTGTCCTGTAATTTGATTGATTAATAAGTCGCATAAACTCTCATACACTTACCAATGGACTACGTCTTTAGAATATTAAAACATAACAACCAAGATTTAACTCTGGTTCAATGCACCCGTTTATAGCAATGACAAATTATTTTTTCAAGATTAAAAACAAAATAATTTTTCCAATACCGCCAACCGGGATGATAATGGTGGATGGAGTGAGAATGGTTAAAAGTAAGGAAAATGTGAATTTGGCTTTCAAAACATTCCCAATCATTTTTTTTTTCATTTATGGTTTATGTTAGCCTGGATACTGATATAATGTTTGTATATTTTCAATAATTTTATTCATACATTTCTATGCAGAAAAAAAATTAAGTATGCTTAGCTATGTTTAGTAATTTTTGTTATGTTGGCGAAACTTGAGCTTTAGCTATCTCCTTAAACCGATTACCTTATCGTGTGTTGCGGTGCTAAAATAATTCCTTCTGGGAATAAAGGTAAGGTTTTTTTCAATTATTTTGTTAAATAAATGTTAATATTAGCAAAATTTCTAACATTAGCCAAAGTTCTATTAATTTGCTGGGTGACTATGGCCAAATTTATTCATGACTATTCTCAACATTCGATTATTTAATGATGAACAATGCATTCTCGCTAATCCGAACTAACCCTAAAAAAAAAAGAAAGAAAAATATTTGTGGTTTGATTTGAAGCGTACTTAGACATAACGATATGGTTAACTCCCCCGAATAAAGAAAGAATAGGATGGTTAAGAATTTGTGAGGATGAATTTTAATGATCTCCTAATTTTCTAGTCAAATATATTATTTCTATTATTTTTTTTTTTTTTCGAAATTCAGATAGAAGAGTTCCTATATATTTTTTAAATGTCAATTTGTGTGTAATCTACATTTATTCTAGAATAACAGAATAAAAATAAAACGTTTAGATTATTTAAATTAGGGATTGATAAATTATTTGCCTCTTCTATAAATTTGTTCATGTTCAAATTCATAAATGTTTTATACTACTAATTGATATCACACTTAATTTGATATGTATAAGTATATGTATTTTGACGACGTATAATTTAATATGTATAATGTTACCAAACTGTATTTTTAATTGTTGATTTTTGAATTTTTGTGTGTTTTTAGAACACCCTAATAACATTATAGAAGTGGCAAATAATTTATCAATTCCTAATAACAAATTTATAGAAGTGGCAAATAATTTATCAATCTCTAATTAGATTGTTCCTTCTATACTATCATGCGTACGTCAACTGATTCTTTAAATATTTCAGTATTTATTTTTCTTAGCCACGCGTCAATATAATGAAAAGAAAAAAAATAATAATAACATTTTTGTTAGTTTAAAACATTATCTTTCTGGCTATACTCACTCCAGCCTTTATATATTTGAGTTTGTATGAAAAAAGCCGTGATCATTGTCACCCCAATTACTGTGACTCAGACACAATGACTCTGGACACGGGCATATATTGCTCTCTCACTCACACGCATAGTCTAAAAACTCTGAAAATATAACAGAAAAGGGACTGTAAAACATCGCACCAAAGGGACGTTTTTTTAAATCGAACGGTATTTGTACAGAAACAGAAAAACTCTTAATTTTGATCATTGTCACCCTGGCTGACGCTACTTAAAAAATAATTATTTTTATAAAGCATGTACAACCGATCCAAGTTAGTCATAAATTCTGGTTGGGATATTTGACAAATCTCTACACTAATAACTAAAACTTCTATGTATAATAACTTTTTTATGAGCTGTCACTGTTGGAGGTGCCAAACCTCCTACGCACAAGTTTTGCTTTAATTTGATACAAATGCCCACCTACGTCACTTCTCCGATCTTCTTAATCACTCATCTGTCATAATTAGTCCATCATATTAACTCGTATCTCCTCTGTTGGATACAGATCTATGTCCGTGTCTGCCTAAGAACATCAGATCCTACTTTGATTGGTTTTAGTAATGAACCCCTGTTTTCAGTTGACATCCGCATGATGGTATAGAAGGATCAATCTAATAGGGTTTTAAAATAGAAAAAACCCTATCCTCATATTTCTCTTCTCCTAAAGACAAAATAGACCCTTTCCAAAAAAGCGGAGTATACGAACTAAATTGTAATGATTGTGCAGCCAAATACACGGGAAAAACTGGAAGATTGCTAAATCAGAGATTAAAGGAACATATACGTGCATATAATAATCAGACAGATAATTCCAACTTTGCAATTCATTTAAATGAAAATAATCATAAATTCATCAAAGACTCAGGAGTTAAATTAATACATCACGTTGAAAACATCCTCAAATTAAGTATATATGAAGCACTTAAACAAATATATGAAGCATCTATAACAGAAAAAACAATTACTGACCGGCCTTACTGGGAAAACCCTGACCCTTAAACCGTTTACCTAATAACATCCTGTCTATCTCTCGTTCATTGCCAGTACAATGCGAGAAGAAACCAGTACAAACTTTTCTGTTTGATATAATCCATTTAAACCTTGCTGAGTATCAACATGTATTTGATTTCTTGTCTTAATTAAATTCATAATTCATAAATCTTTTATAATGCTGATTTATATAATTTAATAGGTATAATAATACCAACTATATTTTGAATTGCTTATTTTTGAATTTTTTGTGTGTTTTTAGAACTGAGGATGAATGTATAACATTCGAAACTAGTTTTCAATAAAACAAATTTATAGAAGTGGCAAATCATTTATCAACCCCTGTTTTATTAAGAAATAGTTTTTTTTTCTTTCACATTTGTCTTTTAAAGCAGTATTTTCGAGAATTACAACATGGAACTGAAAAACTTTGTCTAGCAAATCAATTTTTAGCTTCTTGGAGGCAGAATTTTATTAGTAGACATCTTGATACAGGAAGTTTAAGGTGTGATAGTAATAGTTGTTTTAATATATTTTTTTCTTCTTATTTTAGCCTATTTTTTAATTTTTTGTATTTTTTATTTTCGTTTTACAATAAAATTATAACTTCAAATTGATTTAAAGCATGCAAATGATTTTGTGCATTTGATGTGTTAAATGTTAAATAGACGACTCTTCTTTGTATAAGTATATCAATAATTTTAATTTTAACATGTTTGGTAATTAACATTTGCAAGTTCAATACACTAAACAATTAATTAATTAAAACTTACAATCAACACAGTATAATAATTTATATAAGCAGATTAATAAATACAAATCAGAATAAAACAAAAAACGTCAAAAAATATTTCATTACTTGGATTTGACTACAGATTGTGTACGAGACCACATTTATCCCTTCATGCCAAAAACGTAACACTCGAGTGGAAATTATTTTTAAAAAAGATTCTGTAGGACATAATTTTTTTTCAATTCCTTCATGAATACAAGGCATCCCTACCGTTGGATGTGAGGTAGCAATAAAAATATGAGTAGATAATAATACAATACAGATAAAACGATACAAATACAATAATAATTCGTATAAAAAGAGATTAAAAAAAAAAATCAAGCAACTAGAATTATTTCGAATTGGCTTAGATCAGTCGAACAGATTTTAATTTATAAGGTAAATGTATTCAATCCAAAGTATTAAATGAAGTTTTACAGAATCGCAGTTCATTCTTACGTAACAAAAGTATCACCAAACCTGTTCGTGACACTCGAATAAATTAAAAATGACAAAATTTAGAGTAAAACAAAAAAAAAACATTACAAATGTCATTGTTAATTATCTTCCAAAACAGCACCTAATCAGTTCCTTATTAAAAAGCTTTGTCCGCTTAAGAAAAACTCTTTCTTCATTTCTTTAGTTATTGTAACTCACATCAAATTGGGAAAAAATACATTCTAATTTCGAATATGTTTCGAACAATACTATATTTTTTTTCATACTTAAAGGCATGATATTAGTTTCAATTAAAAATTAGTTAGTGTAAAATATTAAACAATGTAGGAACCCTCTTATTTATTTCTCATTTGAAATCTTCTGTAGGTATACATAGTCTTGTTGCTCTGCATAATATTGAGATCGTCTAACGCTTAAAAACTCTTTGGTGTTTTCAAAAAAATTTATTGACACAATAAAAATGAGGCGTAGTTATAGGAATAATGATACAATAAATTAAATCCAAGAAACGAATATTAGAGAAAACTAAATAAAGTGATAACGCTGATATATGCAATTAATAACGATGACATAGCAAAAAAAGTAGTAAAATTAATAACACAAACTTTTATTAATATTTAATATATATAATATATACATATACATATATATACATACATATATATATATATATATATATATATATATATATATATATATATATATATATATATATATATATATATATATTAAATATTATAAATAATTAATTATAATAAATATATAAAATAAATAAATTATAATTAATTATAAATAAATAATTTGTATAAATATTATTAATATTTTATATATATAATATATAAAATATTTATATTCTAAACCACATTAAAAAAAAATTTAAATCGAAAATTGAAACATTGAAGAAAATCGGCAAATGGCTCCCAGGCAAAAAAAAAAAAAATAAATAATAAAATAAAATAAACAAGGGAAAATTGTTGTTTTTGCTAGTTTTAAGGCTCTTAAACTCTATTCTAAATAAGGTAGTAAGGGCTGGTTATATTATAGATCACCAACCTTTTCTTGTTAGGGTGTAAAGGTCAACGTTTTATGTTATATAATCAGATATAATGAATGGGATGAATCCTAAAAAATGACCGTTTTTCTTACTAATTTAAAAATTATTTTACTTGAACACAATTTTTTTTAAATATTCAAAGTACTAATACTATTGTGTTCTATGGTTTATTGCCATCTTTAGATTAGTTTCTAGTTGTCGGATTCCTTCACAATACAACTCTTTGAGTCCCAATCAGAAGAATTTAACAACTTCATTTTGAAGCACGTCCAGAGAATTGAAGGTTTTTCCTTGAAGGTAGTGAGCCATTGACCGTGACGGATGGCAGCCGGAAGGTATCAAGTCCGGACTGTAAGGAGACTGCCGGTGAAGCTCAATCCCATCCACTTCTGAATTTGTTTGTTCCGGGTCGGGCGTTATCTTGTTGAAACAAAACTCGATTTCTGTTTACCAATCCTCGGTCACATGAAGATCTGAATCAATGGTTCGACCTTCTCCAATGAATTATGCCGTAGTAATTCTAATGAATTCCATACAGAGAGCGTTGTATTTTTTTTTTTCGTATTTCCCTTGTTTAGCGACTGGCACAGGAGGCTGTGAATGCTGTGGCTCGCGATGACCTCATTTCGCCAGTGGGAAAATCTCTCTGTAGAATTTTATTACCGGAAACAATTTATCATATATTTTATTGTTTTAGCTTATATGACTTTTAAGGTTTATTATATTATAGTTATATGAAGTTATACCTTCAATATCTTAGCTTTTAGTAATATTAGCTTTAGTAATAGCGGATGAAAACTGCTAATGTTGTTCATAAGGTAAATAAGACAGACGAAGAGGGAGTGGCTGGTAGAAGAAGGAAAGAAACCTTATCTCCTGGCTCCTGTAATAGACCAGTACATATTTTATTCATAGATCAAATAAATTAAAAACCAACTCTGCTCATTTTTTTTTTATTATTGAACTAAAAAGTCTCTTCCCCTCAAGTGATTTGCAGTATTCTTCATAATGTCATGGAACATAATTGTCTTTGAAATTATCATCCATGTCCTCCGTATTTCATAATAATAAAAACTAATTTTTAATTATTTTTCTTTTATTTTTGTATGCAATCCGTTTTTATTCCTACACTAAGACAACGGTAACGTGACATAGGGATTACTTTCAAAGACCTTGATGATGCTTCCGCTAATCGTTGTTTATTGGCGTTTATCATTACAATTAGTATATAAAAATGATAATCCATCTTAGATTAAGCTATTCAGCATTTAAAGGAATTGTACAGCCAATATTTGTGTATGACAGGATATATTTTTGTGATTAATAAAAACCCGTTTGTATAAACAAATGTTGACTCGAGAGTCTTGAAATACATCGATGAATACTCGGATAATTCCCATTAATTGTATTAATGGCCTTTATAAATCTTTTTATTTCAAATATTTTTTTATACAGTATGAAGAAATTGTCGAGGCATCTGAATATTCTAATCTAGCATTCTGTCGCATATGTGGCGTATGCTGGATTTATAATCTTGAATAATATTAAACAGGAGTTAAAGTGATTACAAATGTCCGAAAAAACAATGCAATGAGCAACGTAGGGAATTAAAAAAAATAAAGGTGACAATAATAGGAAATAGAGAAAAAGGTGTACTTTACTATATGAAGTATGAATGGCAAGTTCCAATAAATTCGTTGACAAATCATGTGAAAATTTAATCATAAATTTTTTAAAGTATGATTACTTGTGTCTGTTACTCATAGCTCTTTCGTCGTCATTTGCGATCAATACTCTTGGAAAAAAGGAGTAGCTAGTTACGTTCCGACATCGCACTAGATCCGATGCTTTACCAATATGATGTCATGTTATATATAGTTTTAACTTCTGGGTACTTGTTCAATATTGTATTTGTATTGAGTTATTTCATTAAAGGCTCTGGTGTTAGTTACTTCTAGCCTTCAAGCAATCCTTTCGCCAATACTAAAGATTTTTGATGTATCTATATCAAACTCATTGATTTGATGACAAAATAAAAACTCGAGAGAGTACTTGAATTGCGTGGTTGTTCTGTCATTTAGGGATTGTTACTAATGTTACTAACTACTTCACAGCCATAATTATTAAAATAAAAAAAACTTAAGGGAGAACCTACGTCTGGCAATAACTTTTTGTTATTGGAATATAGCTTACGAATTAGTGCACGCTAATCAAAGAATGTAAACAAAAATAAAAATGTTAAAAATAAAGTTCAAGATGGTATATTTGACAAAGTAGCTGTTTGAAGTCATGTAGAGGAGGAGGCCTTGAACGTAACCTCCCGGCCTAAGCTCCTCCCACAAGGTTCTCTCTTGAGTTGTTTGTCCTTAACGAGCAACTTACAGCTGAAGATAGGATACCATTGCAACATTACAGAATATTACTCCTTTTCTAAGAAAGGCATATTGTTTCGTTGAACATTCCCCATTTTTATGAAATTCATGCTAAAAACAATAATTGTTTAACTAATAAGAAATAAAATGATTTATTCGATCCGGTAAACTTTCTTTCGATACCAGTAAAATATCGAATCTTTAGTATCGATACAAACACCGGAAGTCATTGGACATTACTAGTGTTGCATATTTCGGAAGGTGCAATCGTCATGTCTTGCAGATTCTCCTAATTACTTCCAAGTTTAACCATTCGTTTAAATAAATAAAATATCGGACTGGAGTTGTACCTCCTCAGCTGTGATGGCCGATTACACCAGGATTGGAGTTGAACCATTTCCGCACTGGACGCGACAACCGGTTCCTCGACGTCCGACGTTAATTTACGGGATTCTATCCAAGGTCACCTCTCTCATATCTTCTTCTTGGTCTTCGGCTCAGTCTGCTGTCATCTTATTAACATATCGTTTAGAGTCAGTGAATCAGTGGCTTACCGTCAGAACAGGATTGCAACTCATCCTAGAGTTGGAGAGCCATCGTGCAAGAGCTCCGATATGCAAACTAGTCAAAGCGGGTTACTTTGCTCCTAAAAGGATAACATTGCTCCAATTACATCCAAAGTTTTGTGCCGCTGAGTGTGGCCCACCAATGGTAGTTAAATGCGCAAAAGGGATGGGAGAAATATAGGAGAAGTATACTTTCGAATTGATAGGAGCAAAGTTCAGTGGAAGGATAAGCATAGATTGTCTGGTATTTTTCTTCCACCTCCTGTTATTCTCCGTTAAACAGCTTGTCTCAAACTTTTATTGCTGGATTGCTTCTACTCATAGGTTAGAGATAAGTGTGATCCCTAAGTTGTTCAAAATCTATCTGTGATTAATTCTGAATCTACACTATGTAACAATCTCGTTAAATAACTAGTTTTATAAGTTATATAACCTGGTTATATAACTTATATAGCAGGTTATATAGCAGATTATATGTTACCTGTCTAGTGTCGGTAAAATCAAAGTCTATCGGCCGTCCGTCTCCGCTGTTCTCGACAGTCTGGTCATTTAAATATTGTAACCTTATATTTATTATACCTATATAATATATAGCTATAATCTACCTATATATTGTACTCGTTAACATCTAAAAAAAAAATGTAAATTTTGAATAAATTAATTCAATTATTTATAATTTGTTATTAGATACTTACTTTAGCATTGTCCTTCGCAAATAATTTGAGAGGCTCACAAACTTCAGGTAAAATCTTCGAAATGCTCTGTTTAGATATTTTGAATAGGTAGCTCAAAATTGAGTAGAAACCCTAAGATGCTGAAAATCTCGCTCCTCGCCACCATGAGAACTAATCACATATCTACTGAATCATCCTTTTGTTGTAAATTACTTTTTTATGTAAAATTGTAGGAGATGTATGTTTCAATGACTTCTAAAAATATATATGAAATTCAGCTTGCCCTTGATTCTTTCTACCCTCAAGTGAAATTTGACTGGAGAAATTTGGACTCAAGAGATCATAAAACGTGTATTTATTTCCATTGAAAACTCGGATTCGAAATTTTTCACGATCGCTATATTTTCCCTTAATATATTTCATATATTATACTATTTCATATTGAGACAAGTGAATTTTAACGAAATCGTAACACAAAATATTAAAAAATCTCTCTCAGTTAAAATCATTAATTAAATTTGAAAGTCAACTCGTGCAAGAGAAATTTAAAAATCTTTTAAAAGATTTATTTATAAAAGTGTCTGAAATTATGTCAGTTTCATCTGCTAATTCTTTAAATCAAAAATTGCTTTAAGAAAAATTTAGTACCGATCTATAACGACCTAAAGAAGTTATAGAATTGATTCAGTTGGACTTGAGAAGACCCGAGCTAACTGTTTAAAAGACAGATGACAGCCTCTGCAAACCTTCCAGGTGATCTTGATGATGGAACAAAACGGAGAGGCAATGATTAGGAACAAAATCCTAGTATTTGCTCGATTATAAAACAAGTGAACGAAATGGAGGTAGGCAATATTAGACGAGAAGAAGGAATTTCTCGAGCTCAATAGAATATTCCTAGGAGGCCAAGCCTAAGTTGGTAAAACTTAGCACATGAGGAGTTACTTCGCATCCTCAGGATTCCATCGATCCCGTCCGTAACCATTGCAAAGAAGAAGTGTGCTCGGGAACTCCACCTCATAGAGTGCATGTAAGAAGAGAGGCATTGCACCTCTCTTCTTAATAAAATTTAAGAAATATTAAAGTTTATAGTTACCGAAAAAAAGAAGAAAGAATATTTCAATATATCCTCAATTGTGCAAAATGAAAAAGGATTAATACCGTCTAAATTCGCTAATTCAAAAATATACTAAATGAAAAAGAGGTGAATTAGTATATTACATTTCGAAAGATGGACTATTTATAGCCTATAAGAATTTGAATTTATGCTTTAAAAAGTAATTCAATTATTTTTACTATTTACTTGTCTAATATTATAATTTATTTACTAACTGCCATTATCATCATAGTTTTTACTTTTATATAGTTGAATTGAATAGGCCTATTCATTCAATTTAAAGTAACGAGTTTTATTTGATTTATTATTTTTTTTTTTTTTTTAAATGCATGTTAGACATTATTATCTCGTCCCAGCTTAAAGCCTCAAATCTATTAAATCGCAGTAGATCATTAATGAGTCAAAGTTGCACCAATTCAGGCATCAGAGAAACAGATCACATCAATACTTTTAATAAGATAGAGCATCTCTCTTCAACAACAGTTCAACATATACTGAAACATATGATCAGCATATTTTGAACAGCTTGGGAGTCATGTACTACCTCTTTTAGAGTACTAATGTGAGGTGTGCTGACACCCCATTATTTCAGGCCTGATGCTCCCTGAATTGACGAAAGGTTAATCATTAATCGCCGTTTGTGACTCATGACTTTGTGTTTGAATAGTTTCTAAAGCGAGCAATATATATAAATATATATAATGTATATAAAAATACAGTTTCTTGTCGTAATATATCTTCAGGAAAACACGAAAAAATTTCTGCTCAGTGAGTATGATGATGGATTGTGAAATCTTGGAACGGAAGGATGGGCATTGAAGAGTTGAGAGATGCGATTGGTGGAACAATTGTGACGGTGGTTGTGTGAGTGCTTGCATCGGAAACGTGGCAAATGAATTTATCTATTTAGGCTGCCTCTTCCGCTAGGTACAGGCTACCATCACAAAAGCATACTTCCGCTTCTATAAACCGAAGCATTTCATTGTTGGTGTGGTTTTTTTCATTTGAAAACATTAATTTGGATCACTGATTGAATGTTTTCATAGGAATGAATCATTCAAGATTTTCAGGAATATCAAATAATATAAAAATAAATTTCAACAGCATGGCTATAAAAATATAAACCTCGGATTTTACAATAGTAATAAATAAATAAAAAATGAGCAGCTAATTGATATCCAAAACAAAATGAAGATTATGAAAAAAACGAAATGTAATCTTTATATTAATACGCAAGCACCTTTTTTGTTGTACCGATAACTCCGCCTTTATACATACAGTGACTTTTTTTTTTGATGATAAAATTTTTTATTGAGAAATAATACAATCTGCCCCACTCAAGGGCAATAGGTATTAGTGCTGTAAGACTCCATTCACAACATATATACAAGTGAACAAAAAAAAAAAATAATAATAATAATAAAAGAAAATAATAGTAATAATTAAAAAATAATAATAAAACATGTATAAATAAAATAAATTGACAAAAATAAATCACAATAATTAAAAAATATGCACATCACGAATAGAAATAGATAGACAATTAAATTATAGCAAAATAAGTAAATAACCAAGATAAAGAAAATGTATACATATATACAATATTTACAATCTGCCCAGAGAATCTGCCAGTAAATATTTGTCCCTTGTATACAGTGACTAGAAAAGGTTTTCATACATAGAAATAAAAAAATCAATAAAAAAATGTTTCCAACATATTTTTTTTATTTAAACGTGTAACTTCAATATAACTCTTATCAATTAAAAAAAAAATGCTCAATATAAAATATACTTTTAATATAAATATAAAATAACAGTTCTAATGCACCAAAAGTTTTCATACATAATTATGTTATATATTTTTAAGTCCATATGTATATGTATATAATATATGTAATTTATTTAAGTCCAAAATTTTAAATTAATATTTTGAATGCAGTTTGTTTTTGAGTACCAATTCAAGTCGTTGATCCGATCAACTTCAAAGTCAATAGGGAGGGTATTTCCTTCCAACAGTGTAGTTTAACCATCTTTTACTGACCTCATATTTTGATTCCACAGCTGTGAATCGAAATGAATCTGTAAATGTTCGATGGAATTTAAATCTAGACTCTAGAAAAGAATTTTGGGCAATTATATAGTAGCCATTCCCGTGTGAGTAGGGCTTTGTGCTTAGGGTCATTATCCTGGCAAAATTTTAATATTCTTTCTATATCTATTTTTGACGCTTTAGCCCTAACCATCTACAAAAGTAACACAAGGAATAAATGAACAGGAATAAGAAAACAAGCTTTACCTGATACGATTCGGAGAATATTAAAACTATATGAATTTAAAGCTATATTAAGCAGAAAAAAAAGAACTTTTATAAGTTTAAAGAATAATAATAAAAGGCTGGCTTTGGCTAAAGAGATTTTTTAAAAACGTACAGATTACTGGAATGATATAATGAAGATGAGAGCAAATGAATGACTTAGGATCGAATGGTAGATCAATTGTGTGGAGGAAACCTGAAAGATATGGGTGTTTATGAAAATTTAAATAAATTTTTTTTAATTAAAT
This sequence comes from Rhaphigaster nebulosa, assembly GCA_948150685.1. Classification (NCBI taxonomy): domain Eukaryota; kingdom Metazoa; phylum Arthropoda; class Insecta; order Hemiptera; family Pentatomidae; genus Rhaphigaster; species Rhaphigaster nebulosa. Next base: position 168,617,228 of record OX411307.1, read on the forward strand.
TTTTTCTTTTTGAAAAAACAGACCAAAATTAGAATTCTTAAATACGTACATTTTCCTTGAGTGCTTTGGTGACTCGACGTCTAATATCGAAAAAATATAACACGCTCCGGCACTAAACTTGAAAATTAGGTTTAAGGCAGTGGGGAGTTGTCACGCATTCCGTATCTCATTTCTTTTCTCCATGAAAATGATCCCTTTTTTTTTTTTTTTTAAACCATTTACAACATTTTAATATGCTTTTAATCCTGAAATTGTTATGTCTTTATATTAAAGAGAAAACCATTAGCAATGAAATACCGTTATGGAGGAAGATTGTAGGCATTAAAAGCTATTATTATAATTCTCTCTTTGATATTCCAAGACATGACCTAAGTTAGATGCAGATTTGATTGTTATTGCTAATAAATTAACATACAATGTAGCAGACCAATTAAAAAACATCTGTTATGAAGTGATTGTCTCCCCGCTTACCTTAATCAATTACTTATATTTTTTGGTCCATTTATCTTGATTTTTTTATTTTCAATGGGGAAAAATCGCGGTTTGCGATAGATTCTACCCGGTTTTGCACATGGTTTTTAAAAAATCATACGAGTGCAATAGATATTGCTAAATCTTCAAACATGACATCGTTGGAGATTTTACTACTTTCTTTATGATACAGGGCTTACTCGTAAGTGATGATGACATAATGAATTACATAAGAGAGCCTACTGATGGGAAAGAAGAACCCGATCCTTTGACAGGAGATAAAATCTATGAGAGGTTCCAACTTTGTTGTAAATTGTGATCGATATCAAATCTGAGGGGACTTTAAAAATTCCAGAATGAGTTTGAGCCTTGTACTCACCTAAAGGGGCATTTGCGATTGATCTTGTCCGAGCCAAAAGTTATCACTGACTTCACCTCAAGACAAGTCAATCCTCGACGAGTAGGGGTTAGGTTTTTGAAGTATATCGGCTTGAAAGGAGAGTGCCACAATTCCAAAATTTGTTTTTCCTTTTTTTGGGCTTGGAATGCTGCCATTCATGTATATTTCTTTGAGAAAAAATTCCATATTTTTACTCTCTATATTTACCAAAATGACAATTTATTTTAGTTTTTTTATGAAAATCTGCCACAATTCAATACACGTTTTATATTTAAATGATCAAAAAATGAAGCTTATCTTTCCTTGCATATCTTCCAAAATTGGAAGTAGTATTGACTACGATGTCCAAAAATGTCCAACTTGATGGTTAGCACTGCAACTTGATGGTATAGCATTGAAGTTAGGTACTGCAATAAATCTAAACAGGTTAATTTCCAAGCCAGCAATATATAGTTTTTCTCTTTTTGAAACTTGTCTAGGTTTTAAATAAGTAAATGTAATATTTTTTTCTTAGTACTTTACGAAGGTTCATTATTGAAAATAATAAACCAAAAATAAATGAGTGCAAATAAATAAATAAAAAAAAAACAGTTCGCTAGATTTATTAATCTTAACAAACTAGGTAAAGGCCAATTGTTCATGAATGTCTTTATTATAACTTATTAATACAATGTAAACTTTTCCCCATGGATAACAGGCCATTTACAAGTATTTTATTCTTCCTTCCTTTCGTAGCACAGATAATATTTAAAATAATTATTTTTTTTTTGTATTTAATGATGTATTATAGTTATTTTAAAAAATTTACATATTTAGATGTTGGTTATTATTTTTTTTTTTCAAAATACTTAACATTACTTTTAAAAAATTGGGCCATTGTATTGCAACATTTTTTGCATATAATTTTTTGTTTTCTTTACTGCATAAAAATCCGATTAGTGCTTATTTTCATATAATAATAATGATGGAGCGAGCACTGCCGTAGCGGATATTGCAGGCCTTGACTACCGAGGCGTTAGTATAACTTGCAGTGATGGGCTCCTTACGCAGCTTTCCTTACGCAACTAAGCTGCGTTTCTGTACCCCCTCCCCCCTCCTCCGGCCTGCTTAGGTGAAAAAGACGATCCTTAAATGGTCGTCATGAAAGAATTTCGTAATAGGGTCACGTTTTACACTCCTATATCCATCTCAATTAATGTTCAACCTCCGTTTGGAATACTTATTTTAGAAACGAGACTTTTCCTTGTAGTGTCATCCTTTATTGCAATTTATCGTTCCTTACGGTCTCCGTTTCCCATTGAATTCAGAGTACTTATTAAAGAAGTTGAATGCCTTTCTCTTTTTTAATCTTATAAAAAAAAATGTCCTTGCCCCTTTATTCTAACTACGTACCATTTCATTTAAACGGAGATAAATATCGGAATAATTTATGGCGGAAGAAGTTATTATAGCCTACCATCGGAAGGAACGTATCCGACGCTGGGGCGTAATGCAAATGAATCGCGTATTTCTAATATTTTGATTCGGCTGTTAAACCAAATATTTTTAAATATGACTTAATTGAATTATGAATCAAATATAACCTGATATCATCCTGTTAATTTCTCGTTAGTATTTCCCTTTCAAAATACTTAGGATATATTCTATTATCGATCTATTTCAACTTTTCGGTTATCCTCGATATTGGAGGCCATTATTGGATTATCGGAAGCCCTGTTTGTGAAAATATTTTATATTCTTATAATAGTACTTCTATTTCAGCAGAAAATTTGCACTCACTAATGAATAAACACATAATGAGAGAAAATATCAGGATTTATCGTTTTTGTTTTAACTAGTTTTATTGAATCATTAGTGCGAACAATCGAGGCTAATCTCTCGTGTCCAATGTCACTAATTAATTTAGTTTGGATACGAACAATTTCCATTTCAATATAAAATATTTTCGTGCTAAAGTCGCTGTTTGACCCAATGTACGACGTTTCGAAATTTTCTTTCATCCTCTGAATTTTTTTTTTCTTTTCCCTTAAGTTTGCTGTTATTTTCTTATATATATATATATATATATATATATATATATATATATATATATATATATATATATATATGTATATATGTACATATATAATCGTTGATATAAAGTAAAAAAACCCAGAGGATGAAAGAAGATTTGGAAATGTCGGTTTCATTGGAATCAAAATGTTATTATTATAAAAATAAAGATATATATATATATATATATATATATATATATATATATATATATATATATATATATATATGTGTGAGTGTGTGTGTGTGTGTGTGTGTGTGTGTATATGATTATATAGGTTTTTGATTAGAATGTTCATTTCTACCATTTTATTACTGTGTATATTTGCATGAAGCAATATCAATAGTATATCGGAATGCACATGCGCGATCGAAAATCTTATTGTAAATTCAGAATTTGCGTCCTTAAATAACCTGATAAATGATCCCTGTACCGAAGAATTCTCTAATAGTAATAATTAATGGAATCGCTTGGAAATCGTTGAAACTCCATCTCCGATAACCCAACAATCGACCACAATATCGATGAAATTAAAAAGCTAAAATAAATCGATATGTGAGCGGGTTATCATAAAATCTATTTGCATATAATGGACCTCCGGTAGCCCAATAATGGACCTCAATATAGAGGATATCTGATAAGTTAAAATAAATCGATACGTTAACGCGTAATCATAAAATCAATAGTATTTGTTATAAAAAGGGTTAGATTACTTATAATGGGCCTCAATATCGTGGACATCCGAAAAATTTAGTCTTGTCTTGGAAACAGTTGGAAAAAAAAGACTTGGAAACATATATATCTACTGTTATACAATCGATTTTTGTTTATTAATCTTTTCTATTTTATCTTTACATGTGATAAACAACTAAAATTAAACTGTAATACATTAGTACAATACGCTTTAATAAAAGGTTTTTAAAATGTCTATGATCTGGATAAATTATAATAATGAGGCTTAGTGAACTAGGAGGTTCAATTCCAACATCATCAACAACCCATTGCTAAATTCCTCCCTATACTTCAAAACTACAATGCTCCCTTCATCTCAGCCTATCCATCAGGCATTTACTTGTCAGCGCTAATTAGCGTTTTAGTAATTTTAAACAAGCTTTCGTTCCAAGCCAACAACTCTACATCCCCGTTTCAATCCCCCTAATGCTATTACTGCAATTGTATTCACTGACAATGAGTGGAGGTCACGCAATGCCGCCTTGTGTACTGTGTGCCCGTATAATTTTCCTGTCCACACATCATTCTTTGTTCCCAATATTTTCCTCTACACTTTATTTTCCAAGGTCTTCAGGCGTTGCTTTTCAATGGATACATTTCGCATCCGTAAAGAACGGCAGGATGTTTAGTGCTCTTGTAAATTCTTATTAGCAGATTTTTCGACAGTAGTTGCAAACTAAGTAATTTTATAATACAAGAATAATAATCATTTCCCGCCTCGAATCTTCCTTTTCTTTCCCCTTGAACGTCGTTCATCCACATATAGTACACTACAGATACCTATATTTCTCAATAAATTCCATCGCTTTTCCCCTGATCTGTTTTCCATTTTGTTTAATCCGATTTTACATCGATTTCTTAAAAAAAGGAGAAATATAAAAAAAATACACAACATTCATTCATAAATAATAAATCAAAACCTAAATTAACCCGTGCCTCATAAAATCTTGAAAAATACGATTGCTATCGAATTTATTGCCGCTATAATCGCTTAATTAGAGTTCTACGGTAGTCAGCAATGCCTGAGTTTTTGTGACTTTGATATTCGTTTTCTGGTTTGGTCTGGGGAAAAAACAATTTGTTTGAGACAATTTTTGCGTCAAAAGTATGGTAATTATAGAAAATCTCATATTTTCCCAAACTTCGATAAGAAATACTTTAAGCATAGAAGGTAACATGTTTGATATAGATTTATTTTTCGCGTTTTTCAACAGCGTATACAGCTCAAAACAGAAGGGGGGGGGGGGGCTATTTTCTAAATTTAATTTCTTTCAAATAGAGGGGAAGGGGATCCTTGGTGTCATATAGTTCACAATAGTTACAATAGTTCACGGTAACTTTCAAAAGAACAAAATTTATCTAAAAAGAAAATTAATTCTAAAACAATAAATTGTGAGGATCAGCTGCGAAATTTTGATTTTTTTCCACGTTGGAAGTGGGGCAGCTGCCCCACCTTGCCCCCCTCGCGGATACGTTCTTACGTTAATTCTGACTCTGAGGGTTTGTTTAAGGCTACAGTTGGAGGGAAGGCGTTATGACTCGAATCAGAAAAATAAAAATTAGTCAAATAAAAAAATAAAAACAATAAAAAGTCCAAAATTGATAATATTTTGGCAAGTAGCCAAGCAAACATCAACAAACACAACATTGCTGATTTGCGTACTAAAACAAACGACTCTGCGAAATTCACTAATGCTTGGTTTTGTTTTATGCAAGGTCTCGTTATGGAATTTATTGGACTCATATCCGCCTCTCATGATTTGTATTTAAAATTGTAAGCGTTCCTCAAGGCTCTAAACCATGATCTGATGTACATCCACTACCATTCGCCATTTTGAAAGAATGAGAGTAAAATTATTATGATTATCTTCTTAAAAGTAAAAATAGTTAGTTGTATAAAGTCTTGGTCTTGGGATGAGACCCTTTTTAAATTTGAAATAGCTAAAACATCACATTATTTTCAGTACTGAGTACACTCATATTATGTTCCGACTTATTTCTTCCTCAGTGGCAAGTTCGGAAAATAGTTTGTTTTTCCATTTTAACAGTTGAACATTTACTTGTATACGTGGGCTGAACAACGCCAGTGTGGGCTGTTGAAATGCTAGAGGCTAATAATGGCTTCCTCGAAATCAATTACAAAAATTTAAATATGCTAAATTAATTAAATATAATTATATATATAGTAGAAATTTAATTTACATTTACACGCAAGCAGCATTTCGATTTTCCGACTACTGGAATCGATCGATTGCTCAACGAAAATAGGTATATCAGGTAAATGTTAACCTAAGTATAACAATTTACCAAAAAATGTTTACCTAAAAAAAAAACAGTTATTTTTGTTGACCAAAATTTAAAACAATTAAAATTTTTCACTGCATATTAAAAGGGTTTTTTCCTTGGATAAAGAAAAAAATAATCGTATATACTTCTTCTGCATGCTAAAATTGGTTTTGTAAATGTAATGAGTTTATTTTGTTGAGAATTTTACTTTTCAGTAATTTTCTTTTTATTTCTATCAATAATAGGATCATTTCCTGCCGGTGGCAAATATCTGTCAAAATGTGCGTGTCCCGCTTGTTAATAACAATAACAAATAATAATAAATAAATAATTAAAATATTAATAAAATGAAGTAAGATAATTATACATATATGTACTTATACCATATATATATATATATATATATATATATATATATATATATATATATATAAATACATCTCAAATAAAAATAAATTAAACAATAGTAAGCAACGAAGAAAGAAAATTAAAGTTAAGTAAAAATTAAATAAATTTTACACATTCTTGCCTATGAACATTATTAGAAATAATATGTTATCTCCTTTGTAGTGGGGAAAAGCACTCCTGTCTTAAAAAATCGTAAGTAACCTGACTTAAATTCATAAAAAAAAAAATCTCCTATTGCTAGTCGTTTGGGTCTTTCTTCGGAAACAGAGAGATTTTCTTATTTCTTCAGATAGCATTGTAATTTTTTTTATTGATTTTAATTGCATCTCAGATACTGTTGCCGAAATAACCCATCGTAATTATTTCTAGAAAGGAAGATAAATAAAAATATTCCAATTTTCAAAAGTAAGGGAGTGGGCATAGTAGAGATCTCCTAATGTGGGGATTAGGGAAAATTACAAGAAAATAATAACAATAAAGTAAACAAATTATAGTTTTATTTAAATATCTTTAGTTTCAATAAGTTTTAGTTAAATTCCAAAATGGTCCTGGAGCCATTTTTCAAAGCGCTATTTGATCCCGAGGAGTTTCTCTGCAAATCAATTTTCATGAAATATATGTGAAGTTCCATTAAATACCTAAAAAACGTCTTTGAACATAGTGCTGTTTATCGCAACGGCCCAGTAAATGTGAAGCAGCGGAGGGGAAGTGAAGAGGGTGGTTGAACGCTCTCTGACGGCCGTGCATCGAGCACTGCAAAGTGATAAAGTATATGTATATATTTATATATCATGAAACTATGGTTTTAGTGAAATTCCTCGAAAACAAATAGCGTTTTGAAAGATGGATCTAGGATCATTTTGGCCCTTGTTCAAATTTTTTTTCGAGATCGCCTGTTTTTACATTCTTTCAATTTCTAGGAAAAGTTATTATTATTTTTGCATAAAATTGTTATTATAGATAGACATTGACAAAATCCACAATTTAAGTCCCAAAACAAGTTCCTGCGAAAAGCTTTGAAATAAAATGGCAAAAAAACGGCCATATTTCGCGGTGTTTAATTTTTTTTTGCGAAAATTTGTTGACCGACTTCAATTGTTTTAAAATAATTTTTTCCGTATTTTTAAACGATATTACGTTCTATTTTTTATTTTTCTTAAACAATTTTGTTTACAAATTTTCGGCACCTTTATGAATTTTTTCACCATGTTACGTACCGATTTTGTCTAAAACATAAAATTTGTTTCTACTATTTTCTCTTGATTATCACGTTGAGAAAGTATCGTTGAAATTTATTTCAAAAAATGATTATATTTACTCTATCACACCTGGCCTGACTGATTAGGCCTTAACTTTAGAGCCTCCATATTTACATCACACCAAATCCTATAAAAACTGAAAAACTAGAATTGAAATTCATCAAATATTAAACTTCCTTCTCTATTCTATGAGTAGATGAGGATCACCGACCACAAAACACATTTTTAAACAGAACATCTCACAGTCACAGCATGTTGAAGGAGGTTTCTCTCAGCTTCGGTTATAATGTGGTTCGGAGGGAACGGGTAAGGTTTGCCAACTGTTTTCCTCAGCTGTAGAAGGCTGTGAGTTAATTTAGCTCTCATTTTTGAAAAAAAAAAGTGTGGGAGTGGGGTACATGACTAGAGGACAAGAAACCAATTTAAATAATTATCAACATAATAATTCTATAACGAATTTGTTTTCCTTTTCTGAAAATGCTGAGCTTGTTTTCAAACGTAATTTATTTTGATTGCGGTAGATTGGCTGGCAGCTAAACAAAGTCAATGTTAAAAATTCAAGTAATGGAGCATGTGAGGATGTGAAGACATTAATGTTTAATACATGGTTACATATATAAAATTATTATTAACAACTTAAGAGCATGCTTTATCAAAATCAATGACATTTTTTTTGCCAGATGCATCCAAAAAGCCCGATTTCTTCATGGGACTAAAACTTCGCTTTTTTCGTAGTTTATCGCCTACCCGTTTATCGCATTCCTATCAAATTAGTCATGAAACACTTCCAAGACAGTCTTTACATATTTGGTTTCACGGTTATTTACCTTACCATGTTCAAATGTTTATAATCAGTTTATTAAATTATATTTTATAGTATTGCTTATAAATCAGTTTTGTGTTTGTTCTGTAAAATTTTGTGTTTGACACATAGGATGTTTCACGGCGACCATGACCATATAATGTTGAAGCATTAATTTAACTATTTCTTGATTTGATCCTTCATACTTTAATTTATCCACCAATATAAAGGACTAAAAAGTTGAATTATCTAGAATTATACAAACCGAACGTACTCATATTTTCAAAAGAAAAAAATCAGTGTTTAAAGTCAATTATTTCCTAAATTTAATCTCAACTTTATGAAAAGGTTAAATGGATCTTTATACAAAGTTTTAATACGTATAATTCTAAGAACGTTGTAAAAACAGCTATTAACCTTCTCAGAGGAAATACAGCGTGAAAAAAATAAATTATATATATATATATATATATATATATATATATATATATATATATATATATATATATATATATATATATGCAAGTTACTTTTATAATTTACTTCACTTTCACCAACCGCCTTATTCAACGTCAGCATTCATTTTAGGACAGAGGGATTAATTTATTTAAGATGCGTCTTTCAAAATGAAGCCCTCACATTTATATGTATATAAGTAATTAATTATAAACGGGATGTATAAATATTATTTGAGGCTATGTTTCTATTTTCTCATGTTTCCTAGTTAGTATCGTTTTGTATGCGATAAATTACAAAAATTGAAATAACTTTCGATTAAAATTGTGAATTTATGGACACGGAACGAATAGATGTTGACTCTGAATGAAAGTTTTAATATTATGATAATTTATGAAAATGAATTAATTAAGATAATATCACAGATGGAAGAATTGTTATAAATTTTAAAAGCTCACTTATTTTAAGTTTTTATTTTTTGATAAATGTTAATCAGCTCGATGATGAACGATTTACTCTTGGCTTTAAACCGCTATCACAAATTTTGCATTTGAAAAAAATATTAATACCAAGAAGGCTGTATCGAGGAAGATGCATTCATGAAAAAAAAAAATCATTTAAATTCCACGTTCATATTTATTTCCACTGCCTTGTACAGATATTTGACATTTTATAGTATCGTGATAAAGGTTTAATCCTTAAATCAGTTTATTTCGTTGATTAAGAAAATAAAATTCTGTTCACGCTCAATGGGTCTTCTAGTGTACGGTTTTTATGATGCATAATTTATATGTCTTGGTGAGTATTGCTTTTCCATATAACTAGCTGATCATACAAGCTTTTCTCTGCAAAAAAAAAATAAATAAATAAAAAAAAAAAAAAATAATTTTAATCATTTCTTTTATCCAGCCACACATAGTGTTGTTTCCGATCCCATATTTGGTTTCAATACAGTAACGAAAATATCGATATCCACACAAAATCCGAAGATAAGTATCGATCCTTACGGTATCATTCTAAACCGCGTACTTGTTTGTACTTGTGGACCCTGAGACTTGTTGGTTTTTAGCAGAGGCAGATAGCGTTCAAAGCCTTTATTTACCTTATCCACAGGGCCTGTTTTTTTAGAGGGTTACGCTGAAAAAATAATTCGTCCATTTGACAACTTGAAACGCCAATGGGATGGTAAAAAAAAGTAAATAAATGTCTGAACAATTCAGACTGACCCAAATCAAGCTTCACTCTTATCCTATAGGAAACGTCTCTTATCTCAGAGTAACTTTCAAAACATCTTTCAATAACATTCTGTGGCCTGGGATGTATTTTAATAAATTAATTGCTAAAGTACACTTTTTCTATATAAATAATATAATGAATCTACTAAAGAAGAATTTCTTCTAAATACCCACGTTAAATATTTTATTTTATATATATTTTATATAAATAAAAAGTGTATTTTAGCAATCAATTTATTACAATATATTCCAGGTCACTACATATTTTTCCTTAAAACTCTGGTAGTTTGAGGAGAGAGAATTTCGCATCACATAATTATTTTTAAAAAAAGGAAAGCGAATCCCAGCTAATTTTTTTTGCAGGCCTCAACTTAATTTACTTGGACTTAAAGCTTATTAAACAGAGTAGTTTTTCTAAAAGTGGGGAATCTGTAGTCCAGTAGGTGGCTGATAAAAAAAATGCGAATAGTCCATCGTTTTATAAAAAACGGAAAAGCGTAATTTAGCCGTTCAAATGTCCCCTTAAAATGGTTTTAATAAAGACAAATTTTATTTGTCTTAATTTCCTGTTTTTCTGTGTAGAATCGGACCATCATGCTCCGTATGAACTTTTTTGTTTCTCTTAAGATTTGCCATCGTATTTCTGCTTTAGATTTCCGGTTCACTGTATACTGATAGCTAATTGTCATCGAATTTATTTATGATCATAAAGGAGATAGAAGTCAAGAAAAAATAAAATGGTTGAAACTATTTACTATTTTGTTTTCGATGGCTGTATCTATAAATCATACTGGATATCATATTTCTGTAAATTATCGACCAAAACCATCCAACTTCTTCATGCTTTATTTTTTCATCTTTTCACTACGTTTCTGACTCACTTTTATCTATTTTCAGGCATTTATTCACTAAATCTTAGATTATTTTCATGTTGCCCATTTTTTTCCATTGTATAAAAACAACATTGTCAATGTTTAAATTAATTTCTTAAATTATAGAATCATTTACATGGTGATATTCAAATTGAATACTTATTCATTCCCAGCTATCTACTGCCCCTTATCTTAACTTTTACCTAACATATTTATATATCTCTGTTTATTGTGTTATTATTCTAATTATTTATCATTCATTACTTTATTGAATGAAACTTGAACGTTGAACTTTGCTATTACAACTATTATATCAGTCAATATTGCTTTCTTCTTAAACCTACTCATTGTTAATATTTGTTCATTTTTAGGTTTGTTTTTATATATGATATTATATACCGGACATTAAAGCTTTGCATATTTATTTTTAGTCCTGATGAAGACCTATGTACAATGCGGTCCGAAACGTCGGCATTAAATAAATAGAACAGCTATTTTATTTATGATCGCCACACGGACCATCTTTTTCATCATTTACCCATGCGGCCAAATATCAATACACAGAATTTATTTATAACTTAAATTGAAATAACGCAATACCTAGCTATTATAACAAAATATAATAAACTCAAAAAAAAATCTAAAACGACTAAATAATAATTAGGGATTGATAAATTATTTGCCACTTCTATAAATTTGTTTTATTGATAACTAGTTTCGAATGTTATACATTCATCCTCAGTTCTAAAAACACACAAAAAAATCAAAAATAAGCAATTCAAAATATAGTTTGTTATACATTATATTATATTATACATATTAAATTACATTAATATAAATCAGTATTATAAAAAAATGTATGAATTATTAATTTAATTAAGACAAGAAATCAAATACATGTTTGTACTGACCAAGGTTTAAATGGATTATATCAAACAGAAATGTTTGTACTGATTTCTTCTCGCATTGAACTAGCAATGAACGAAAGGTAGGTATGATGTTTATAGGTAAACGGTTTAAGGGTTAGGGTTTTTCCAGTAATGCCGATGAGTAGTTGTTTTTTCTGTTATATTAATATATAAATTTAACTTACTTAATTAATTTAACTTAAATATAAATTTAAGATTGGACTATTGGAGATATTTATTTGGTCATTTAAGCAAAAATCTGGATTGGATTTGAAGGATTTTATTATTTCAAGTGCTTCATATATATTTAATAAAGGCTGTTTTCAACGTGATGTTTTTTGTGTGTTTTTAGAACTGAGGATGAATGTATAACATTCGAAACTAGTTTTCAATAAAACAAATTTATAGAAGTGGCAAATAATATATCAATCCCTAATTAGATTGATCCTTCTATACCATCATGCGGATGTCAACTGACTAAATAATAGTTGATTAGATAAACTATGATTTAAAAAAAACAAACAAAAAAAACAACCCTAAAACAAATTTAAACTCAGACACACATACACATACATACACACACACACACACACACACACACACACACACACACACACACACACACACACACACACACACACACACACACACACATATATATATATATATATAGTATCTATGACTATTCTGGACCTATTTATTTGGCAGACTTTTTTTTCATGATTATAATTTTTAATAGTTAATTTTTTTTCAAATTTTCCATGACTGATACCTGTACGATTTGTTCATTCCAAAAAAAAGGTTTTTCAAAGATTTTCACTTCCAGTACACCCTATACACCATGATTCCCAGGATCCATTTCAAATTGAATTCTTTAAAAAAAAAAAAAAAAACAAGTAAAAAGAGGAAATCAAAGAAGAGAAAAGAAACGAAAATCTTTTATTTTTTTTTCTTGTTATAATTTTAGTAGATTAGAATAGGACAATTAGCTGGTCCTTTCGGTTTTTGTGTTAGCGTTGGGATTTTTTTCGGCCCCTATTACACGCCAGGTATAAAGGGGGGCCGAGCGGAGTGTGGACCAAATAAGATTTCTTCCCTGTTGGAATTTTTTAACAGCCCTTAAACCACAGATAAAATTGACCGATGGACCTCATTACGAGATACCGAAAATATTTCTTCTACCTAAAAAAAGAGTATTTAAAGACGTGTTTAAGATATAATTTAGATTGCCTTGACACCGGAGTCGGTATGAAAAAAGAACAAGTGCTATCTTATTCCCTATTATTCTATCAATTAAAAAACCTTTAGGGATTGTCTAGAACAAGAAACGATAAAATAGGCTTTCTCTACAGCCTTCCAAAAGGCGATTGTTGAATAGAAATAACTATATAAATTTGTATAAACACTGTCGGATTGGAAAGTTATCACTTGTAACAAGCATCATAAAACTAATCTAGGCTAGATTATAGGTATATATATATATATATATATATATATATATATATATATATATATATATATGGAATCATTCCCTCAGCCCAGGTTTCCTGGGAAGTAACAAAAAATGAATTTATTTATAGAATACATACACTTTATGACTTAATCAATTTTACAAAGAATGATTATTTAAATACATAATATTTGTTGAAAAATAACTTATAAAATAGTTTATTTAGGTAGACGTACAGTTATATTATGTTTTAATTGTATTGATGAAATTTCATGAATTTATCATATGTATATGTAAAAGTGAAAAGTAATTTTAAAAAAATTAAATATTTGGATAATAATTTCAATATCTTTGAGAAGATATATTTATATATATTCAAGGTTTATATGAACTATTTCTTCCTTATATATTTATTATGTTATATACATTTAGCACCAACGTTTCGAGTTGTACTCCCTCATCATCAGGATCTAATCTCACAATTCTTTCTTAACTGCTCTATATATTAACACTGTTTACTTGAATTTTCCTCTTTACTCCTCAATTTATCCATACTGGTTATATCTACGTTATCATTATTAATAGTCAAATAACTAAATATTTTAAGAGGATGCTTTATACATGTTATTATATTTCATTATTTGAATGATATCTATCCTAATGAACTTTTTTAGCAGAATTCATTAACAGTTTGGAAAAATGAAATTCATTGTTAATGAAAAGGAATTAGAGAAAAAAAAAATCAAAATTAACGATCATTAGAATTATTGGATAGTTCTTAATGCGGACCATTTTTTTTTTCCGCAATATTCAGGTAGTCATGCAAATATATTTTTTTTATTTTGGGGGGAGAGGGAGGTGAGAAGCATCTTTAAGTAGAGAATAGCCATGGTCCACATTTAAACTGTTCTCAATTCAGACGAATGAGAGAAAATTGAATAGGATGGGCTGGATTCTCTTGCGGGACCCCTAGCATTAGCCCACCTCTGCGCGCCTTCTCTAATGGATAACTGCATTTTCTCCTATAATGAGGAGCCGGCACGCAAAGGCTCATCAGCTGGTGCAGGCAAGAAGCCGACTCGCCTCTATTCCAAGGAAAAAAGAACAAAACTAGTTCATTATTATTTCAAAATCTAGATTTGTTTCCTTTTCTACTCGTGCCAATTAGCCTATCCTGTCAATTGCTTTTCTATTTAATCTAGAAAGCTGTAACAGGTGAGCTTTTATCTTTTAGCGTTTGTTTTTTAGTTTAATCAGAATACCGTTATGTAAATCATTAGTATTACCAACAATTATTCTATTGATGATTAGCCTTTTTATTTAGTCCTTCATTAATAATATGTTTACTCAGGACGATAGCTGATTATAAAAATTGCTTCATAACAACAATAAATTAAGAACATAAGAACAATAAATTAAGCACGCTAATAATGTCTCCATTATAATTAGGAGAATATAACTATCAATATCAGGAAGAAGAAGGTTTGGGTGGCGGTCAAGAATCAAATAAAATAGTTGTAACTATTTATTTAATGCCGACATTTCGACCCACACCGTAGGTCTTCATCAAGGCTCTAGAGGCTACGAAGGATAAGATAAGACTTCAATCTTCCTTATCCCTGATATGCCATCTGGGTCGCTTCCAATAAATAGCCTCGGTCCTGTGATGCAGCTTTCCAGTTCTGGATTTGTAGGTTTCTTTAGTCCACTTATAACTCCAAAAATTTTTATATCGATTTTAAACTAAAAGCACTTCAACTTTAAAATAGATGTTCGATTTTTTTAAAAATTAATTTAAAAAAAAGTTATTCTAATGTTGCAATGAAACAAGACTCATTTTCTTACGGATCAAATGGGCTATCATTTTTCATAGTTTCGTCATGATTGATTAAATACATTTGTTCCTACAGTACTTCAACACTTGAGTAGGAATAGGCATGTGCGTATAACGTTCCTCCTGCCAGGTGCCACTTAACACTAAATTTTACTTGTAATATCTTTACAAGATATTATTTTACTGTTAATATCGTAAACAGCTACTGAGATGCGGGACCGTAAACATCTGCGCAAGAAATCGCAAAGAGTTAGATATCCATTGGTTTCGCCTAAATAACTATTTTTTAGGGCAAAATATATAATAACCAATCATATAGACGATTAAATTTCCTACAGCTTTTATAATTATTAAAATATTTATAATTACTTTCAACATACGCCAAGTAATAATATTGAAATAACAATTTACCTTTCTCTAAAATTGTTTTTTCAATAATACTTGGCGTCTGTTGAGAGCAATTACAAATATTTTGTATGAATCTTGTAGGAAATTTAATTCTTTACAAGATTGGTTGTTATGCCTTTGTACTAAAAAGTAGTTATTAAGGCGAAAATATTTCCTGGAGATATAAGTATATAGAAAGCTTAACGAGACACCTTCACGTCTTTATTATAAATTTTACGTTTAGGGCTAATTGTCTATTATCAAAAAGTTCATATCTGTAACATGTAATATGCATTATATATATATATATATATATATATATATATATATATATATATATATATATATATGTATAATTAGTTAACAACATTATTCATTTATACTAAATTAATATGTTATATCATATTAGGAAGTCAATACATTAATGTGACATTATGCTATGTGACATTTCTTCTATTTTACTATAAAGGTTTCAAATTAACAATAATCTAAATTTTATTTTCAATATTCGCTATAAACAAGACACTACGCATCATTATGTATTAATCACTACAAAATTGATTTAATTTATTAAGTTTAATCTACCTTGTGCATGTTTAAAACTTTTCTTATCACACTCACATTATTATATTCAGTTCCAATTTATTTTTTGACATCTTATATGAATTCATTCCGTTAGCCATTATTTTGTCAATTTTTCTTTTAGTATCTATCTTTTCCGCTACGAATTTGTATCAATCTATGCATGGTACTTGAGGAAGTAACAGGTTTGAACACGTTTACAATAAAATCTTTCTAGTTGGTATTTAGAGAAATGTAAGACAAATATAAATCGAACAAATTATACAAAACAACATTATGTTCTGTAAATGCCATACTGTTTGAATTTTACACAAACAAATCTACCAATTTAATTAAAATATGAGCCTCAACTTGATAAAATAGACAACTTCAAGTGCCAAGAATATCGTCGGGTTTGCGGTAAACTAGCGAATCTGTAAAAATTCAACTTTTCAGGAGAGCCAAAAAATAATTTGTTACCTTTAGTGTAATTCGGCGTCTGCCTTTGTGATTTATCAAAGATATAATTTTATATGATTTTTTGGTTGGGAATCCATTGGTAATAGTCGTAATAATGTCAGGTTTTTCAATTGCCTGGAAGTGCAGATTCGTTAGCTTACAAAAAAAGAGGCTTTTTTTCAGAAAGATGACCTTTTAGAGTCGCTAAGTAACGAATCTACCATTTTCGATAGTTTGCCACAACATTAGTTTTAATATATTAAATAATTTCTGATTGTTAGGGAAGTTAATATATTATGATGAATTATTTTGTGAAGAACGACTCTCCTTTGATCTTTAACTTTATATTTAAAAAAAAAACATTTTTATAATATTTTTGTCGACGTTTCGAAGTACTTCTTCGTCTTCAGGATCTTTGTTTTCTACAATACAACATCAAACTATTAAACTAATAAATATTCATATTAAATATTAATATTAATTTACAATATATCTTATTACATTAAAAAAAAAAATTATATTACCTTTAAATTACACAATTCTCTCCCCCTGTCCCGACATCTGTACAATTTTACTTCGAAAACTATCTGGGGAGGGACTTTTTTTTTACATCCTTGTCACACACACTGTACTATCATTGGAAATGAACTTTGTACTAATCCCTGTCGTCAGAAGTACTTCGAAACGTCGAAAAAAATATTATTAAAATGTTTTTTTTTTTTTTTTATATAAAGCTAAAGATCAATGGGAAGTTGTCCTTCACAAATTAATTTATCATAAGTTTTAATTTTGTGAATAAGTGTTTTTGTGTTATGATCATTTTTAATTTTTAAATCAAAATTCGCATACTCCGTTGTTCAGAAAACCACAAACGAAGACCAGAGGAATACTTAGAAGAAGAAATAAAATTTGTTTGTTTTGAATTTTATTCACAAATTGTTATGCTCGATTGTTGTATTTTTAGAAAATTAAAACTTTTATTGTTGATATCTAGTAACTAACATAAAAACAAAACAAATTTATTTTGAAACTTTTATCAAGCGTTCGTTACTCATAATTGAAATGCATACCGAGTCAAAATTCCTGATTATTTCTTCAATGCAAATGAACGGATCTATCCCTCGTTTCTTTGGAGTCATCCATGTTAGTTTGTTTACAATTTTATTAGATAGTACGCTCACGAATATACCATATTCAATAGTTTTCCTGGAATCGCATCATACAATTCGTCAGATTTTTGTTATGAACATTTATAATTTTTCAATCAAAATTAACATACCTTGTTCATAAACCCACAAACAAAGACCAAAGGAATAGAAGAGGAAATAATTTTTTTTTTTAATTTTATTGACAGATTATGTTTGATTGTTGTATTTTTAGAGAATTAAAACTTTTTATTGTTGATTTAGAGAATCTTGAAAATGCCTTGAAAGGTGAAACGTAGCAAAATAAAAAAAGATTGATGAAAAATTATAGTATAGAGTAATTTTATATAGAGTAATAAAAAACATCAACAAAAGAAATATTTAATCGTTAGCTTAATTGACGAATGCGGCAGATTCGTAACTTTACCAAATGCCTATTGATAAAATCTTTGCAGATCAGTAGTGGCAAACTAACAAATATACCAGATTCGCTACTTTACCAAATCATTCAGTAGTGAAATTGAAAATAAAATAGATAGCAAACTATCTAATCTTCTGATTCGCTACCTTAAATGTTTATTCGCAAAAATGAAATTGTTTATTTAACTAGGAAGGAATTAAACATTGAATCGTGATAATTTGACAGGTTATGAAAGACATAAAATGCAGCTTATGTGCCAAATATCTCAAAAACCGGATTTTTTTTCAGATTCGTTAGTTTACCGCACATCCGACGATATGACAGTGGACGCACTGGAGTATTGTATAATTTGAGGAGAACTCTTCACTCCCAACTTGTTTCGAGTAATTATCTGCCATGAAGCAGGACAGTAAGCCAAGTAGCCTCCTCCCTCAAGTTTAATACCGGGAATTAAATTGAGCCTTATGGTGTGAGCTGATACGGCTGACATTTGAGAGGAGTTAGGAGCTCTGGTATTTCTACTGGTCCCGGCTGGTAATTTCTCTACAGATAGCCAGTTATATAACTTACAAAAAGCTTTGAATCACTTACTAACTGGCTTAAATTTATTCTGTTTTCTCAGATGGATTGATGTTTCCTGTAGCCTCGTTTTCAAAATTCTGATAAAGACATTGTATGTGAAAATAATGTATTTTAGCCTTTGTACATTATCAAACCTAAGCCGAACTTCGAAGATTTCGAAGGGTTCTGCGCCAAAAAAAAAAAAAAAAAATAATAATATTTTTGTTTAATAGACCCAATGCCTTATGTGCTTCATCAAGAGAACGGAGAGTGAGTTATCCTAGGTGGGTTATCCCAAAACTCATTTCCACACAGGGCGGCGAGTTCGAGAAAATCAAACAGATGCAGAAATGAAAGCGATTATCAGCTCTAACAGGAAAATTCCTACTAGCCATCAACAAATAATAAATAAATAAAGGGCTTTGGAAACCCGGAAGTTCGATGCCGGTACCACCAATGGCCGCTTACATACGTCCCTCATTCATCCATTCATTCCCTCCACCGACCCCCGTCAAAACACAGTTTTAAGGTTAGCTTAGCATTTAAAACTTGACTAAATTTTCCCATCTATACCTCCGTCTTTCCCTCAGATGTTTACCCGACAATTTAGTGATAATTAACTTTTTAAGTATTTCAGGTTTCCGGAAAGCAGTAATTCGCCAACTGAGAAATAATCCGCCTTTAAACCGAGATTTTATTTACTCCTTGTAGAATAAAGATAGTAAACCCGTAATGTGGTCAGAATATGAATGAAAGTATCGGAAGGCCAATGAATTAGAATAAAATGTGAATTGTAAAAAAAGGATAAAGTATATGCTATTAAGAAAATGATTTAAAAAATAATTCTACTTACAATGTGACTACTCCTGCGAGATTCTTTTCTGGTGAAATACTGCGTGGCAGGTTAAGGAAAAAAGTAATAAAGGTAAAATCAATCAAGAAAATTCTCAGTGATTTTAATTAAGTCTTGATATTAGTAAAATATTCATATCTTTACATAATTAAAAAAAACGCCATTCGGAAAATTACTTAAGTAAAGTGGGGAAACATAGTTCTTGCACGGTTTGGACTAAAGTGTCAGTATTAAGTTTTTTTGTGGGCACTCTTCATGATCTTTGTCGGCTCAGAGATGGCTTTAAGTAATAGAAAATGGTGGAATATATTTTGAGAGGTTGGTTAAATAGTTTTTGGTAACTTTAATAACATTAGTGCATGTAAAAAATAAAAAGACTTTATAAGTAGCGTAAGTAACATGTACAAGAGGTTATACATTTTATCAAAACGCTGAAT
Organism: Rhaphigaster nebulosa; assembly: GCA_948150685.1. Lineage (NCBI taxonomy): Eukaryota > Metazoa > Arthropoda > Insecta > Hemiptera > Pentatomidae > Rhaphigaster > Rhaphigaster nebulosa. The sequence continues at coordinate 168,637,218 of OX411307.1, forward strand.
TGCAGGGAGAAACAGCCTATCAAACCTCTTCTTCTATTGATCAGGGTTTTCGTGATAATTACATTGTACACTAAGAATATAAGTATTTCTGTTTTCATACAATAAAAAGACATACCCGCATTCTTAGTTTATATTGTAATTTTGGTGATGATTCCATAATTGGATGAGATATTTTTAGGAGTACGACGGATTTAGGCAGACTTGAGAATGGACCAATGAGTCCGGAACGTCGTCTGTTTGATCAATATAAGAAAATGTTCGAGTGGTTTATTGTTTCCAGGTATCATCTATATATCGTTTTGACCACGCGGTCAAAACGACCATTTGCTTGTTAGGTTTTAACTACAGGTTGATAGCTACTACATGGATAACTTTGTTACTACTTAACACCTTTTCCTTTCAGGTGTGGGGTGAGCGGGTTCGGATCGGCAGCGGAGATGATCTGCTCCCACATTCCGGGCCTGACGCAGAGGCAGCGGGAGATGTGCAGGTCGGCCCCGGACGCCATGGTGGCTATAGGCCTGGGGGTCCGCCTGGGGATCTCCGAGTGCCAACACCAGTTCGCCCAGCACAGGTGGAACTGCACCGCCATCGGCAAGGGCAACTCCTTCGGACACGTCGTCGTTGTCGGTAAGTCTCTTCTTCAGCTTGACTCCTACCTTATTCTTCTACAGCTCAGCCTTTTTATGTATCTTTAACAGGATGGCAGTGTTTGTCGTGTATATAAATTGGTTCAAAGTTGATTCGCCATAAAAATTACATAAATTAAATTGACCGAAATTCATTTGGTTTCTTCTTTCCGACGTTAAATCCTCTCTCTGTTTTAAGAAATCTTTTTAACTTTTCGTTTGATATTAAGGCTATTTATTGTTTTGGAGTTATCAAACGAGAACTCGTTAGTCACTTGTTTGATTTATAAGGGCGGTAGTACCAAGTTGTTACAAAAACTCTTGTGTTAGATTATTTCAACAATTTGTATAAAATACAGGATGCTAGGTGAGCCGACTGCATCGGTAATGTTGAGAGTATAGGATCGGCTGTCAGCTTTGGCACACCGAGGACGGCTGTCCTCCCTCGTAGTTGGGCCAATAGTTTTGGATGCAGTAATGGGCCAATTTTAACTGTTAGCGTGTATGTGTCGTCGGCGAATTGAAAATTTATTATTATTAATATTATTATATAAAATCAATTGTAGCCAATATGAAAAAAAAAAAAAAAAAATAGGTGAAACCTCACATAAGGATTCCGCAGTATTTCATAGGAAAAATGGTTCCAATCGAATGCTCTGAAACTTTGCAAGGAGCTAGTTTTTGGCATTCTGAGTTTAAGTCTCTATAGGCCCAATATAATTCTATGGCATGATTTTTGTTATACCGGAATGGTGGGGCATCAGTTACAATAACCTATTCAACGATGTATTTATTACCAATTCTTGCTCGTTCAGTTGTATGTTATACACCCACATACACAAGGGATATATATATATATATATATATATATATATATATATATATATATAATTATGATCTATATCATTTAATCGTATACTTTTTAGTTTGTAGAACTTGAATGGGCTGATCCACTGCATATATATATATATATGTATATATATATATATATATATACATATATATATATATCCCCTTATATGAAGGGGATAGGTCTGTACTATGTTGATATCTAAATAAATTAAATATTTAAAGAAGTATGAAGAAGTAGGAAACTTGTATAAAAAATGATAATAAGATATTTCATAAAAAAACGTTTTTAGCAACATGTTGATTCTGTAGTATATCTTAGATAAATCCTAAGGGAACAAAATAGCATTGGCAAAGTGCAGTTTCAGATCCAAGATAATGACAATTAAGAGCATTCTTAAGTAAAATTTTAGGAATTTCTGAATGAATATTTTATTTTATGACGGTGTAGAATGCAATTGATACCACCAGATAAAATAATTAATAAAATAGTAGGTCTATACAATTTTTTATTTTGGTAATTTCTAAATTATTTGTATTTATTAGTTTATTATTTAATGAAATTTATTATGTTGTATTAGTGATGTGATATTGTTTTTATTAAATTATATTTTTTTAAAATCCAGTACAGTTCCAAAGCTGATGTCAGATCTTGTATCATGTTCCTATGGTCTGCACTACGCAAGTAAATAAAACTACATAGATATGCTATAAGCTATGCCAGGGCATCTTATTTGGAGACGGGCAAGTTGGAAGTCGGACCTATGTCCTCTGCAGAATGTCCGACGGATAATCCATTGCTACAACTTGTGCAGAGATGCTTTGAGGAACCTGGTTGAAGATGTAATGGAAGAAGTGGAGGAATGTAAACGGAGGCGGGAAGGGATGGAGTGTCCCTCCCGGTCGTTGGCCCGAATCTAAAAAGAAATTAGAAGCGGCCTTAAGGACTTTATACGAAAAGAGAGGACCTCTGGACAGCTTCCTTACACAACAAATACTCCGGCAGACATATTATAATGAAAGCTATCATTACCTACACTCGGTAATTAACATGCTCTACGGACAGTGATTAAGAGCTTTCATTTCCACTTATACCTGCCCCCGGTCCCGAAATGAAAAAACGACCTCAAAACTGACTACTCCATGTTTTCGTAATGAGTTTTAAATAAGTGACTATTAAACTTTAATTGAATTGTAATACGTAAATGCTATCTTCCATTAGTTACTATCGCTATTATTAAGTCCCTAATTTCTGTATCGGTGGAGGACTTTTAATGTTTGTCTTAATGTAAATTAATTAGCAATCTGAGGCAGAAGAACAAATAAAAACAAAATTTGTGGAAGAGAGTTTCACTAAAGAGGGCGGTTGACAGGCAGAATCCTAGTCCCCGGGTCATTAGCTGATGAAGGCGGGTGCGTTGATATAAAGCATCAGATGCCGATTAATTACTTGATCAAGTAGCTGAGGTGTAGGAAGCCTGGTAGTATCACTGCACATTTTTTCTCTAAAAATTAATGTGCCTGATTTAAGACCCTCTAATCCAAAATAGTGATTTCTAAAACACTCCCATCATTGCTTAACATAATTTCTCCTTCTCCAAAGCTATTGAAACGTTTTCGATAAAGTTCTGAGCAGGCGCAACGGTTATTTAATTGATGAGAAACCCAGCTATTACAGAAAAATCAACATTTTTGGAGATAGAGGTAGGTCCAATCTACTAGGTTGTGACAAAAATCCTTGCGCAATAATATACCTTTATTTCAGATTACATATTTTAAAAATTACTGAATACTCCTCTTCAAAGTAAAGTCCATTTTTTTCTACTACTTTCATCCATCTTTCTGCCAGTAATTGCACTACTCCTTTGGTTTTGAGGCAAAGAACTCTCCACATCCAATTTTTACTTCCTCTTAATTATCAAAGATCCGAGCTTTTTAAAAAATGAGCCATAAATCTAAAGAAACCATAATCTTAATGGTGCAATATCCGGGCTATACGCTGGATGAGGCAAAATGTTTACTCCTTGCAGTTCCGATAATTTTTCCTTGGTCAGACGAGAACGATGTGCAGGGACATTGTCGTGTTGCAAAATGGCTTGGTTCCTGTTGACCAATGCGGGGTACTTTGCGTAATAGTAGTAAAGGTTTGAGTCCCTACTACGGCCGATAAATCACGAGTAGTTGCTTATGGGTCCTGGATCCAGCGACCTGATCTGGGTTGTGCACCAGTATTTCGATGTATAATTGACTCTCCTTCTATTGCACAAAGTTCTTCGGCGGTTGCCTTTGCGCTTAAACCTTTTTTCCAGTAATGCCTCAAAAGACTGCGAATCACGACTTTTTCTTCTGATATTGCACGTTCGTTTTAAAAATGTAAATGACCCCATAAAGCCAATTCAAGTCACAAGGAATTGAAGGATTAGTCAAAGTAAACATTGACATAAATAGTAGGAACAAAAACATTCTTACAGGATAATTATGAGAGTTGGAATTAAGGTTTCATGCACAAGGACTTTTGTAACAACCTAGTATCTGTAATGTTATCTAGAATAAATCAAGGCCACCTTAAGTGATACTTTTGATTTAATACTGTATACTTTCCATTTCATTACGCTAAGAAATTATTTAAAGAAGATTTTAACTGCCCTTTATTTATTATATCCTATAAATCATAGATATATAAATATAATGATTTATAGGATATAATAAATAAAGGGAAATTAAAATCTTTCAATATTATTTGCAATTTCAATCCTCCCTTGTTAACCTTTTCTGGGAAAACCATCCCTATCTTCAGAACTTTCATTCTAAAAATTCGCAATTATTTTAACTTTGAATGTATATTTCTCCACTTCAGGGCAGAACTATCTTATCTCCAAATTTAGTCTGATAGTTGAGACTATTACGGATTTGATGCAGAAGTTACCTATCTCTATCTATAATAAATAAATAAATATATTGTATTTATAAATACCAAGGTTTTGTCTCGAAAACCGTCTCAAAACCTATATTTTTTTCTTAAATAAACCTATTGTAATTTCTTAAATATTTAGAGTGATACTTGTTTTGAATAACTTTTTTATCAAAACACAATGCATTTTATGAAAATTTAAATATACTTACTAGGAAAAAATATAATATACAAAAATAAAGTAAAGTAAATCTTCATTAAAATAGCTGAGACGGGCCAACGTTTTTCATTTGCATTATAATTTGTGTTTTCCCACCGACAATTCCCTATTAATGATTAATATCTCTTAATTATAATTTAAAAAGAAAAAGAAAATATTTTTAAGTTTATAATGTTTTCATATTTTTTTTTCTCCAAATTTACTAAGCTAAATTTGGCGAATATTATCGGAGTCAATATTAATAAATCAGCTGTATCACAATCATAAAAAGTTTAAAAAAAATATACATTATTAAAAATATTGACTAGAAATAATTGCAAGATAATTATTAGAAGTGCATTTGGATTAAACGTGTTGGAAAATTCAAATAAATTTTTTGAAAAAGAAAATTTATTTAGAAAAATCATATTTAATACGAATGATCATTGAAATTAACAAATATTCGGGAAATTATCTGCTAATAAATCCATTGCTCGGATGTTCATATTTTGCAATGAAGAAATAAGAAATGGTTACCACGTCGGATGACCTCACTAGTAACCATATCTGATTCCTTTCTACCTTTCACTTGGTTCAGGTGGCTGAATTCCCGTCTTTATTCCAAGATTCCATACCGGAAGTCGAACAAGCAGCTTGACAGCGAGTCTCTGCCGTGGACACGCTATTTGAGTTATTACAACGATATTTTACAGGAAGGTTAGTGGACAACTTTCCTCAGAATCTCGCAGTCACGCCTCAGCTCCAAGGACATTGACCATAATAAATTGTCTGTCTTTATAAAGTGATAAATTCATTTTTGTCCTATGTTTTTACAACATATATACAGCTGGAATATATAAATACCACTTAAATTAAAATACATTATCTTCACCTTATATTATAGCTCATTTGCCTCTCTAAAATATAGCCGGATGATCCAGCTTAAAATGAGCACTTTTTCTATAATCGAGTGATCAACAGTCGATCGGAGTCGCTCGGCTGTTGAGGGACTCGCAGTCGACAAAGCGGTAGGCGTCTGCCCACCAGTCAAAACAAATCCTCGCTAGATCCCTAATCCATTGTAGACAAGACGATCCCATGTGGGAACATAATCCTATTTAATAAATATACACCTGTTTACGAGCCATAAGCCGTTCAGTCGTAAACCAGGTTTATGAAATATTTAAATAAGTCCGCGGACACATTGAGCGGTAAGAAGCTATTAGGGGAGTGATAGCCTGAGCTGATTTAGACCTTCCTACTGCAGTATATTAGCGGATTGTCGATATCCTCCTGGCAGTAAAGGCGGTGAGCTAGCCTATTCTACTCCGGATGAGGCATAACTCCATCGTCTTCGTCGGGGCTGCTCTTCCACTGTCGGGCCATTGCCACTGTTGCCATTCACATCTCTCTTGAAAATCAAGTACGTTTAACTAGCTATAATTATTCCTCTCAAGTTCGCTACAAGAGAGAAAGTAGTTTAACGGCTCTCTGTTTAATGGTTGGTTGGATGTTGAAGTCTCGTCTCGTCCCCTTTGTCGAGGCGATTATTTCTAATCATTCAATGATGGTTCTACTTCGTTAGAAAACTCTATTATATTTTATATCCGAGTTTAAAATTTGATTTCGATCTTAATTTGAATTGCATTACATTGGTTGTTTGTTATGGCTAATTCAGTCGTTTTTCTTGACTTTTTATGACCTCTCAGAGGATAACTGGCGGCTCACCGAAGCTGGAGTAATATAACATGCAAATTCTGGGATTGAATTCTTCCGCGGCGTGCTGTCCAAATCATTGTCAGTACTGGGACCATATTTTACATATTTGGGCATTTACATGTGTGAATGATTTAAAAATAAGATTAATTAACGATGGAATAAATAAATGGCTAAAAACATCGACAATTAACTTCCGATAATGAAAAATATAAGGAGCTGAATTCTGGGAAGCCCCCCCTTCCCTGAAGAAACTCCTGCGTACGGCCTTGCTATGTTGTGACAAAAAATAACACCTATGTATTATTTCATGCTATGATGCATAATTGCAAATTTAAAAAATCTATCATCCTTTGTAATTCTAAATGTCATAACAGTCTAATATGTAAATATAAAATATTTAATTTGCAGTAGTAGCAGTAAACTAGGCTGTTTTTGTTTTTGTTTTTGACACTTTTAAAAAATAATAACTGTATATATACTTCAGAAACTGATAATTTATACTGCTTTATTTTTAATTTTAAATTAACAGTATCAGTTTGAATTTAAATTGTTTTGCCTATTTCTTTCTTATTATCTAGCTGTAGAAGTACTGACATAAATATTCCCAAAAGTGACTAGAGATCCGAAAAATTACCATCGATACGATTGCAAATATGTTTAAAAAAATTAATTACGGTAATAGGATATAATTTTAATACAAATATTAGAGATTTTATTTTGGGATGGGAAAGGCAGAAGAGCATGAGGAGAAGGAGCTAACTGGGGATCTCACTTTAGGTCTTTAGAGAGTCGTAAATTTTACAAGCTTAGTAACCCGTCTTATATTTACAGCCCAACATATCGTTTCAATGCGTTTTCTGACCTGGACATGAACAAACTGAGTATGATTCCATGTAATATCCCTTCCTGCCTTTTAGAAACAGAATTTATTCTGTGATAGTTTTATTTCAAGATAATATTTACTATCGCCCATAAAGAAAATGAGGCTCCACTGAATCGTTGTTGCAAATAAGTACAGCTTCAGAAATGTATTTCGATCATTTAGAATTATTTATGGTTCTACAAAAATACCTGAAGTAAATAATGACAAATAATGTATTTTTTTTTTTTTTTTTACTTATTGCTTAAAAAACTTCTACATTATATTTTGCCAAGTGATATTTTTTTATTCTGGGATATTTGTCTCTTTAGAATAACACAAATGTTCAGATGAAAGGTACATTAACCTGGATCTATAAAATATATATATGGTTTTCGTATATGAGGAAGATTGATAACTCGAAGAGATTTTGAGAAGCTTTAGGCTTTACGCTAAGGATAGAAATGCGCGAAAAATTCAAAAAAGAAGAATTTACTAAGGGAGCAGTTTTGTAAGATGGGGTATACAAATGGATAGATTGGAATCTTGTAGCAAGCAGTGTTCAATTCCCCATACACCAAGACACCTTTTGATCAAAGGTGACCCAAAATTGAGAGTATCTTGGGAGGTTAGGTAACCAAAGTAAATTATAGTTAGTAAGAATAAGTAGAACAAATTATAAAAAGAGCATCATAATCAGTAAGGTTGAATTCAGTTTTCCTTCGTTATGACTCATTCTTTTCTTCTCAATTACTCTGTCGCGTATGGGACCCCTCGAGCTTCTAACTCCAAATAAATAAGAGATTGACAGATAAAAAAATTAATTAGGTGTTTTTCGAAACGGCTTTTTAGGATGCTAAATCAGATTCTGGATTTTGTAACCTCTTATCTAGTCTGCGTTTTTCAGAAAACTAAAAAAAAAAAAAAAAAAAAAAAAAAAAAAAAAAAAAAAAAAAAAAAAAAAAAAAAAAAAAAAAACGAAAACATTGCTTCTACCTCGAAAACTATTGAGTATATGACAAAATATACTACACAAAAAAAGTTTCATTTTAAAAGAAAAAAAGTTTCAACAAATCTGATATCTACACATTTTTTCATCAGTTACATGTTTTAGGCGCTAGACTGCCTATAAGGTGATTTCATATTTGGTAGTTAAGTAAGTATGTAATTAAAAGTATTATTTAAGTTTATAAGTAATTATAATTCAATGTGAGTACAGATGGTTCAGGCTGCTGGTCTTTATATCGTCGTTCAAAGAAGGAAATAGTAAGAATTATAAGGCCTTGAACCGATTTGAAAGCATACAAATTTCTGACAGTTCAAATACACAACTATTTCTGTTACCTTGAGATGTAGCTATTCGGCCTGGTATTTGTATTTCATCTGCTTCAACTTGTAAGTCAATCCCATCTACAATGGTGCACATGTCCTCGCAGTGTTGGCACTTTTTCGTACAGACTAGACATTTTCTCCTGCATCCACAGCTTCCTCGGCATCTCATCAGATGTTTGTAGATCAACAAAGTCATATTGTAGATCTACATCCTCTACTACAACTGTGACTTTTTCTTTATGTCTTGCCGGTGTATCAGCGATGAGCACAATCACAATCAGTTTATCGACCTCTTCACTTACTTGCAGACCACATTGGCCTCGAATTTCGAAACTAGATTTAGGGTATTAATCTACTTTCGATTTTTGAATTAGTGAGGAAATTCACTAATTCTCCTGAGAAACGCCCGGTATAATTTCGTCATTGAACATGATCTTTGTTGGGTATTTTTTGCGTGATCTCAATCTCTCCAAGTCCGTGTCCATAAATTTCTGATCTAGACAATTTATTTTCACTATTTTATAATAATAAAACACAAAACTCGGCACTTGGTAAGATTTTTGCAATATTTCAACTCGCTCTAGCGCCTAAACTGTGCAACTAACAAAAAAATGTATAGATATCTTTTTAGTAAAATTACTTACCTTTAATTTTGTATATAAATTGTAGATAGATCTTTTACAGGTGAACATTCTGACCGACGATATGACGACCATCTGAATGAAAACGGACTCGCCTTAAATTAAATTTATTTATAAACTTAAGCGGTACTTATAATTACATCAATAAGTACTTTTATAGCGCTCAGTTCATTTTGTTTAATTATTTTTTATAATGATCCTTTGTAACGACATAGAAATAATAAATTAAACCCTCACCCTCAAAATTTGAGGTTTCACATTTCAAACGTTTTTTTTAGAATCCAAAATCGAATAAAAAAAAAAAGACAGTCAATGCCTTTTCTCCGAGACTAATGGGCAGATATTTTTAAGATTTGGCAGCAGTCACAGGTCCTCCCAGGATGATCCTCGGAAGTTGTGTGAGGGGACACCAGATATTTTTTTATATATAAACTATTTGGAAATAATAAACCATTGTGTAATAATTTGTAGCGTGTTTTTAATATAGGTAATTAAAAAAAGAGCAAACAACCGAAGATGAAATCATCTTTTAGGCAGTTGGTTGGATCATCCCGATATTTCAACGCGCTCTAGCGCCTAAGCGGTGCAACTGATGAAAAAATATGTAGATATCAAATTCGTAGAAACTTTTTCTATCTTTAATTTTTTAAATAGTTTTTTTTTTGGCGTAGATTCAATATTTTTCGAGATATGAGCAAACAACTGAATTCAATATTTTTGCGTTTTTTGGCGTTTTATGAAGAACGCAGGCTAGATGCGAGGTTGAAAAATACAGAATCTGATTCAGCACCCCAAAAAACACATAGAGCCTGTCCTAAATGAGATACCTTTCATTAACAGCATTTCTAAAAGAGTAGTGCCTTAAGCCGAGGAGCGTTGCATTTTAAATTATTTTAAGAATTGTAAGTTATCATACCGGCTAGAGAAACTATCTGAAAACATCCCAGTTTCAGTCAATATTGTGAAAAATTCGGGTGTAATGCACGGCGTTATTATCATCATAATAATAGATAATATGATTGTAAGTTGCGGAGAAATGAGCAGTTATTTTATTGAATTCTAGTAGTAATAAGATTACTTGTACATATGGATGTTGTATTTCAGTTTGCGGATTCTCCAGAAAAAATCCAGTATAATATTGATCTAAGCAGCGATATACTAAAGATGAGCATTAAAGTAAATATACACAAGACTAAATATGTGGTAATAAGTTGCTGAGAGACTGAAGCATCTATAACTGTCAATGGGATCCATTCCAGAGAATGGTCTGTTTTAAATATCTTGGAGTCGATGTTAATAGTGAAGGGAAATCACTGCAGCTAACAAGTCCTACTGCTCCATAAACCCAAAATTAATATTATTTAAAAAGTTCTCCAAAACTCTCATACTGTTCTGGCTCTTTGTCCTTAACATAGAAGCATCACGTCGAGCTGCACATACACGGAATGCGTTGCCTACGAGCAGATGCAGGTTAGATTAAACGGGACAGGATAAGAAATATTGCTGTTCGTCCAGGCCTCGATGCAGTAACTTATTCACAGCTGCAATGTGCACATCATGATAAGGGTGGAGATCCAAAAAGAGCTATCGAAGCAAGGGGTGAAAGGTTTCTTTTAGGGATATGAAAATTAATTGGGGGCTGACTTCCACCAAGAGTAATGTGCCACGCTATCACTCTTCTGATAATGTTTTCACTTTAAGAGTCAACTGAAATTGTTGTACAATGATATGGAACAGCCTAGGGGCACTAAATATATATTGTTGTACAATGATATGGAACAGCCTAGGGGCATTAAATATATATTCTACACCAGTATTATAATAGATGGGCACCCTTAGTCAAGAATGTATTACTGTCAACTAGAAATTTTTTTTTAAAATATAATGGATTAAAAAATGTGTCTGAATTTTAATTTTCGAAATTTTTAACTGTTCGAAATAGTTTTGGCCCACTTTATAAAATTAAAAAAACAATTTCTGACAGAAAATCGAACGCACTTTCGAATATTGTAATTGGAGTTGTTGCCGGCTGAGTATATCTGCAGTTATTAGAATTTTAGTATGATAAGATGAAAAAAAAATTGAAATGATAAAAAAATTTAAAATATGTTCCATACAAAGAATTTTTTTAAAAACAGTTTATTTTTTTACCTACAATTGATTTCTACAGTTTGGCTACCATCAGCTTGGATAACCGGTATAGTAATGAATTATTAGCTTAAATTAATGTATTTATAAATTAATATCTAGGCCATTCTCAAATAAACTGTCACTTTGGTTGTCTTGAGTTTCAACATTTTTCATTTTTACGGTTATCATTTTTTTTCAACCCCTCAACTGGCATTCATTTCGTCTCATTGCAGACTACATTTTGAGATACTTCATGCATAAAAATAAAAAGCTTGTTAATAAATTTCTTGTGAAAAGTTCGCGCGAGTTTCATTCTGTCCACAGTGAATTTTCCAAATTTCACTCTGTTAATTAAAAAAAGTATTGATTATTGGGGATCAAAAAATGAGTCCTACTAGGTAATAACGCGAAATTCAAGAAAAAATTTTAGTGTTTAAAATTGTTAAACACTGGTGTAACAGTTGCAAAGGGCCCAAGGAGAGTTTCTATGAACATGATTTTTTCGTTTCCTGAGTTCGAAAGTGACAGTTTATCTTATAATGACCCATCTACGCAAACTAATGTATATAACAATTGCAGTAACTTATCTTATAAGTAAATAAGATGGTTTGCGTGATCTTTTTAACATAAAAAAAAAGGCAATACGAGTACTGGTCCTCAAATGCCACATAAATTCTCGATAAACAATACCAAAGGCCATAAAGGATTAATTATTTAAATTTTTTTCTTTAAATGTTGATAAGGAACTTGTTATTTGTGATGAAATAAGCTTATCGCTGCCTCCATTAGCGGTCAAGTAATAAAGCAGCCATATAGAGAGCTTGAGTATTTTTCATTGGGACTAAGGAGGAGCCCTGAGTGATACCCATTCTCGAGATCACATGACTAGATCCCATTTGTCTTGGCTACTTTATTTCTCTTCACCATCTCCACTAGAAGATCTTCCACTTCACCATATTCACAAAGAAATCTTCAAGGTTTTCCTGATATATCATTACTTTTATCAATGCACATATCTGCCAATTAAAGTGCTCACGGAATACTGAATTGCATTGTAATCTAACAATATGAATGCCATAATGAAAATTATTTTATGTTTTGCCTTATGCTAGAATCAGGTTTAATTTTCTATGCTGTTCAACGTATTTGATCGCAAAGGCGATGAACTTACACTGTTAATTAAAGTCTCCTAATTGAATTGTGTCACAAAGGAATCTTGAACTTAAAGATTTCCTTTTATGGACAGTTGACAATCAGTTTTTTGTTTAATTGATTGTTCTTTTATGAATAATTTATTTAGAATTCAATGAGCTAATCATTTAAGTTAAAATCGATTCTTTTACCTTAATAACATGATGTTTAGTCATTTAACTCTTCTCGCATAAATGGATTCTAGGATTTGGATATCGAAACCTCATATCGATATCCACCGATAATCGCTAACAAACTATCGATTATCGATCTATCAGCGTAAAGTAAAAGGATGAAAAAGCAAATGCGATAACACTGCATTAAATGAATATAACATAAAACTGTGAAGGAGGTTATGAAATTATTTGACTGAAATTTACCCCCCACTTCTATGGCATTGTTCTGACTTGAAAACCACGATAAACTCCGAATTTCAGCTCCTTTGATCCAAAGGGGACTGCCGGAGGTGCTCAAATGTAGGGGGGGGGGACGGAGAAGGGGAGTAGAAATATACATACATATCAGACATTCCTGAAACCTTCCAAAACCGTGTGCTAGGGGCCATGAAATGGATTTAAAACTTAACGTTATGATATATAACCAGCAGGGAAGTTCAGACAACAGCCCATAGGGTCATAGATTGACTGAATATCTAAATTATAATCTAAAGTTGGCCTTTACTGATAAAAATTAAAAATCTGAATAGAATAAAGGAAATAGCCAATTAAAATCATATATATATATATATATATATATATATATATATATATATATATATATATATATATATATATATATATATATATATTATTTCTGTTGGAGAGATCGCTTTTTCTGGGGAATACTGAAGCAATTAACAAAAGAAAGGTACCGTTTGAAAGGGGTTTTTACTTAGAGTGTGAACGTACACCTGAAATTATCGTAGATAGTACCAATCTTTGTTTATGGCACCACCATTGATTTTATTTATCCACTAATAGGTTACTGAATAGACGCATTAAATCTTGGTGTGTACAAATATTACTGAATATGAATAATAAAACTTTAATTTTAGATAATTTTCGTGGAAGTAATGTGCACTGTGACAATAAAAATAAAATAGGAATATTACACTCTCCTTACAAGTTATAATGAAAGAAAAAACGATTGTTAAAATGAAGACGAAAGAATAGTAATTATGGATTTGATTATGACAAAAAGACTGTATTATGAATGATGTTGTAAAAGAGTGCTAGAAGACATGGATTATATAGGAGATTTGTCCTGAAGAAGGGGCAATACTCTGAAGCGATGGCAATAACGATGTAAAGAAAATTTTACTAAAAGAATAAAGGTAGAAATTGCTTCACAAAAATTAGCTAAAATAAAAGTAATATAATATAATTCTTCCATAAAAATATTATCGAAATTAAAATAATTAAGCTTGTGCTGAAACCCCTAATATATTTAAATCTGATCCAAACATATGGCTTGTGCAAAATGTTCGCACGGGTCAGTTAGTAAAAGAATGTTGTTGTATATCTTATATCTTAGTAAAATATAGATATCATCGATATATCATAGTAAAATATCGATACCATTGGCATATCAGATGTTAAGATATCGTATATCGTATATCGATAGGAAACAGCCGTTTTTCAAATCCGTTATTTTGATACATCGCTTTTCGATGTCCCAACTCTAATGTACTCCCGATGAGTCTCAGAATTCAAATCGACTTTCCTAACGATGTTCAGAGGAGATAGTACTTGTGAATGGGGAACAAAAAATGAGTGTTCATCTTCAATTAACAACTCCTTTACCACTAGGACACACCTGTATTCTGTTAAAGCTTTTAATATATGTATATTAGCATAAGCAATTAATGGAAGAAAAACGAACGAACATTGAAACTAAAGAACTGCCGAACAACGACGTTCAAGCCCACGCAGTTAAAGGCCAATCGAAAAGAACCGATAAAAAAGTAAAGGATTGGTAGTTAAATGAGGAAACAGAAATGAGGCAGGTAGCTTATTAGATAAGAGGGGACAAGATGAGTTTATAAGTATGTTACAAGGAAGGGCATCGCGGCCTAGGTAGGGAGAGGGGGTGCTCCTTTCTGCTGTGAATCTATCAAGCCAATCAGTGGCTCTTTTCCTTGCTAACAACCTTTTCATCAGCAACTAATTAGATGTTAGTGGCTTTGATACATCACTGGCAACCCACGCCGCTGCTATCCACCCGTATATTTCTCGGACGTCATCTCCACCTCATCCGAAATAATTAGCCCTCTAAACAGATATGATCTGGGGCCAAGCACGCGGTAATTAATTGATCCAAACCCTTATCTTGATCCTCCGCTTTGAAAAATGGGTACTGAATCAAGAACAAGTTGGGAAATAGGAACCTCTATATTAAATAGATCGTAAGCAGCGATAACTTATGCTTACAGATTTTAATTTAATTATCAACGCTATTTAAGGACTTGCTCAGCAGGCTCTGTAAACCAACACCTATTAGCCTCAAACTTGGTGCAATTTTTTTCTGTATACATGTTTTTCCTCGCAAGTAAAATGTCTAAAGCCTCGTAAACACCTATCGACAAATGTATGGGACCGCATGTCTTAGAGCTTGAGTGGGACATTTTTTCCTTGTATGGGACTGTATGGAACATGTCGCAGGTTCCCCGATGGGAACGGTATACAAGAGACATGTCGCAGCATAGGGTGGAGAGTGGCGGCTGTAGTTCAAAGGGTGTTGACATTCTGGGGTACTTTTAGCCTTTTATAAAAAAATTGTAGCAATAATTATAAGGCATTCTATACTTTTCTAGAAGATTAATGGCGTTGGCTATCCATCCCCAATATAAATTTCTTGTATTCTAAATTTTGGAAATATATATATAACCCATCAAACTTTATTCATCCTTTATTTACTTAGTTCATTTGTATCGACGTTTCGGACTTAGTTGCCCATTTTCAAGCCATCTTCTCTGTACAAAATCTTCTTTTGTATATGTCGCCCTTCTTATCATCAAGGACTTTCCTTCAATTAAGCTTTTTTTTTCTTTTGCATCATTTTCTTACATAACGCATAAACTAAATTGTTTATTTGTTCAATGTCTTATTATTCTCACATAAAACTGTTATTAACATTAATTATTTCTCTAATTAGGCTTTTTAATGATTAACATACAAATTAATAGCACATTAAGCAATTCGATGCGACATGGTGCACTACCATGTTACATACTGACTGGTCTATAGTTGGTGTGGACACGAGACATTTGTATGGCGACGGTTCTATACGAGGGTTGGGACATCGAAAGGAAAATATCGATATTCGATATTTTGTGATATCGCAAAACCAAATATCGATATTCACCGATAATCGCTAGCAAAATATCGATATATCGAAAGGAAATGTAAAACTCCAGAATCGTGACCCCAACGTGGCGGACATCTAGATTTTTAGGACTTGACTGATCTTAACAATCTAGACCTCCGCCATGTTGGGGTTACGATTCTAGAGTTTTAACGAAAATAGGAAATTGTAAAAATAAAATACAGTAGAATCTCGATAATTCATATGGTCAATGGTTCGAAAGGTAAATATGAATTATCGAGATAGCCAAATTATCGAGATTTCCAATAATCGTTGGTAAAAAAATAGGAAATAACAAAATTAATACAAAATTGTATTAATATGAATGGGCATACAAACGATATAGTTAGATCTACAAAATCTTAAAGTACCACTAAATCTTCATTAAAGTAGGCGAAATCTCGAAAAGTTATGGGAGTTTCTTAATTTTGAGGTAGGTGATTCCCATCCACGATGCTTTGTAAGAGTTGCATCACTACTTCTTTGCGTTAAATGTCTTTAATTATGGTCAAGTTTAGATACTGCAGCTTAGAGGTGGTGTTAGGAGACAAAAACAGAAGATTAACATCGCTGAGTGATGTGGTACTGTTGAGAGAAAATTTTCGTCGGTTTTTATTCCATATCTGTACCCATTCCTTGAAAATTTCGCTTATGGTATATGCTTTTGTGTTTGCACGATAGGCTATCGGTAACGTTTTTGTTTATAAAACACCTTGCTTTCGCGGATTTGCCAGTTATGAGCGAGCTTAATTTTTCAGATTATTCCATGCTGGCGGCTTACAGTATGGTTACAGGTTTATTTACAATTTTTTTTTAAGAAAACGGAATAGTAAAAAAAATGTGTAATAATATTTATTTAGGTTACATTGCCTAATTCAGTATCAGCATTAAGCCCCGTCCACACCGCCTATCACACTCCGCTGCATTTCGATACTTCAAAAGAAAGTGTTTTTGCGCGCTGTTTTAGATTTAAAATAATATTAAATGAAATAAGTTTAATAGTTTTTTTTTTTTTTATCAAATGATTTTTAAATTACAAAATAAAATGAGTTTTTTTATTAGTTTAATTTTAATTTTTTCATGTCAAATTTAAAGTTATATTAATTTTGATCGCACTAGCTCGAAATATTAATTGACGTAATACTTTGGAAATAAATGTTTCTGAATCGGGGCAGGAAGTATTTTTCTAAATATGAACAATAAAATTCCCATTTGTGTTAAGAAAAATGTTTCTTGAGGAATTTTGATTGCTGGTGATAAAGGAGTTGGGCGTGTGTTATTAATTTCCACCCCACTACCGGCCATATTTATATAGATTCCACATAAGCATTTTATTTCGTTACTATCAAAATGGTAGTTTCGGTAAAACATGGATTGGAACCACGACAAAATTGAAAGGGTAATTCACGTGTGTAGAGAACAACCTATATTGTGGGACCCGACTAAAAACAATTGCCATATTGAAAAAAATAAAAAAATGATGCTTTAAATGTTATTTAAATATACCCACATTGGGAGAGGGGGGGACGAATCGGGAGAAGTAAAGCAAAAAGCGCTCCTATAGTTAGTATACTTCTTAATTATTCCCTGATTTATAATATTAAGCAGGTGCCCGAGATCATCTTGGGACATACGTCAATACATTTTAAACTGACCGCCGGCAGATACGTCCACGCCAAGAAGCTCGTCGACTTCCCATGGGGAGTTTCACCCATAGTCGCCTTTTTCATTATTACATCGCAAACTTGCCATTAATTTCCGATTTTGTAAACAAAGGGACATAACTTAAATTAAAGGTAAAACATGAACTGAACAATTACGGGACGCGTGCGTGCACAATGGAACATCTTGAACAAGAGCCGACCCCACCACAAAGACCTAGCTCCAAACCGCGCAGTTCTGAACTCTTCGGCTGATGATCTTGCTTTTTGGTTCGGCTCAATTATGAGGACACGGTGCAGGCTTAGAATTTAGAATTGACATGAGAACCAATAAGATATATTTCCGCCAGTTTTTATACGATATTTATATAATTTTGTAGTTGTTTTTTTTTTTTTAATATATAAAGTAATACTCACCAAATTACATGGCATAGGGGACGAAGCTTTTAGTAAAAATTATAATGCCGAAATTATTCAGGATGAGACCATGAGACCATAATGTCATTATCATTTGTGTTAAAATTTTAAACATTTTCTTTGCATAGAACAAGTACGTGGAAAAAAATTTCCATATACCGCTAATAAAAATATTCGATGGTCTTGGTGTCTACTTTATTTATTTCTGGTACAAAAGTAAGAGCTGAGAGTACGATTCGGGTATGCTCCAAGAAATTCTGAATCCAATGATACCCCATTCATGACATTGAAGTGTGGCTGTAGCTTATATGTATTTGGTACAAAACGGGTTTTGAGCTTTTGGCTATTAATATATGTGGATGATAATGCTCTGGTTCCCATGGAAACCCATTCTAAACAGACAAATTTTAGTCAAAATTTAGGTTTTTAATTATTATAAAATCTAGGAATAAAAAAAAGATCTAGACAATATAGAAATCCCTTAAAAAATAGATCATAATTTTATGTTTTATTTGATTTAGGTTATGGGTTTCGGAACTTTATAGAAATTCATATTATGTAAAAGGATGCGAGACCACTGTCATTTAAATCTTCGCGAATGTTTATAATATTGATTGGAATTGTATAGCGATCGAGCCGCAGGATTAGTATGGTTGGAAAGGTTTTGAAAATTTGAATCTTATGAGCCCTAATACAATGATATATTAAAGTCACTATGTAGTGAAACATTAGTAACATAATATGGAGCATTTACAATAGATATTTGTAAGATAATTTGCGTAAAACAAGGAAGTAGGTGCGGTTACCAAGAACGGTTTTCCATTTACCAACAAAAAGAAAGGCTAGCTGACCACCCCCAGAAGCCAGAAATAAAGAAGAGGCCGTTGGTGTATAGTTTATGTGGTGCCTTGGCCCTATGTCACAACTCAAAGGGTTCACTACCTGAGCGGCTCCTTCTCTACATGAGGGCGTACAACAGGAGTTACCTAAACTTCTCAGTCCCTTCTTGATGTCTCTATTTTTGTAGCCATCGTCACCTCAGCTCATTTGTTTTTCAATAGATAATTTACATATTACTCTTAAAAAAATAGATATTGGCCTATCTACTTGATCCCATAATCCTTATTACCATTTAATAGATTGTAATAAGGTATCTGTTAGCATTCGATTTTAAAACAAATAATTCATCCATGCTTCATAATTATAAAAAAAAATATTTTGATAATTTTAAGGTAAGGCCTTCTGGTCACCAGATGGCGAACCATTCTTAGAATTATATACTATGTATATATTATATATAGACAGTATACCTATATAATATCTATATATTACATACCCATCAATTTTTTATTATATACATTGAATTTTTATGTTGTAGTATAACATCATATCAAAGGTAATTGAATTCTCTAAAAAAAAAAAAAAAAAATAAAATACAATAAATTAAAATAAAATCGGACTAGTATTAACCAAAATAAAGCGTATCTTACAGGGATTACAAGATACAAGTCTAAGCTAGATGAAAAGTGTGTCCGAAAGCAGACGAATGAACCTCCTCCCACTACACCTCCATCCCGTTGTCAACTTAATAATTTATACTTTTATATTATTTAATGGAAAAAATATGTTTCCATGGAAACCAAATAGAAAATTCCTGGCAACTAAATGGAATTTCCAAGGCAACTAAATGGAATCTTATAAAGTCCAAATGGAAATATATTTTCAGCTTGACAAATCAGAAAGATATAACAAACAGAATTGTTGTTCTACAATGTTTTTAGAAAATTATTTTATTGTACTTTTGTGAGTGAAAACATGAAAAAATGTCTGCTGCTGAATATTTTTCAGGTAGTGTTTATGTGAACTCTGAAATTATTTAACTTATTAATTACGAAACGTTAAAAATATTGTGGGTTGTTAGTTCATCAAAATTAAATATTTAAAAACAACTAAAAAAATAAATCAGCGGTTAAATGTATAAAAGTCACGAGTAAAGCATCCATTGCCATTGATAATACCAAGATATGGATCTGAAGCAGCAAAGTTATTTCCTCTCTCATCTAATTACCCCTGGCTCAGAAATATCACTTTCGAATCCCAAGTCTAAATTGAAAATCAGACCAGACCCAGTCTCTCCGAGTTTATGTGTGAGCAATAAAATCCCCGGTGATTAGGGCGGTGATGTGGCAGGAAGTCGGTGAATAATTTATACATTAGTGGGGCGAGGCGATTGGATCATCTTGCTAATTAGGTGAGTGGGGAGATAAAGTGCACTAGTAGCTGTCACCGGGGCAGATTTATTTGATTGGCCCGCTCAGCTCAAATAGGATCCTTCTCTCTCTTACCGCCAATCTCTCCGCTTTTAGTCGGCTCTTATCGTGTGTGGGCGAGTGTTGTTGAGTCGAGAGCACGACCGATAATCCTATTACGGAACCATTGCGACGAAAATAGTGAATATTATCAAATTATTAGGCATACTAATATAGTCGTATGAAAAATGGCAAACAATCCTCATTCCCGATTACGCTGAAAAGGAACAGGATGGCTAACCTCCTTGATTATCTGGAAATGCCAAAAGAGGAAGATCTGTCCCTACCTTCATGTTGTACATCATTTCCTTCTGGTGACTTCGTGATCCCTCATGGATGGTGGATAGAGGAGCGACTTCCGAGGCATCATCTTTGAGTATAGTAGATGTTTCTATCTTTTATCTTACTGTTTTATAACTTCTTCCTTAAGGGTTTTTTTGACTTTGTACATTTTGAAAAATAGTGGTTTCTCCAATTTGCTATTTAAAGTTTATAGCTTAATTTGACAAATTAGCAAGCCTAAACCCCGCTCGTGGGAACAATGGTTCGAGGAACCGAAGTTCGGGGCGTGACTCTCTACACACTATACAACAACGGTTCGCCAACAACGGTTCGTCGGAAACGCCGCACAGACTACTGCTTAGCAATCTGGTGGGACAAAAGCCAATAAAACTCAATTAATCGTTTTTTAGGTCAACATTATTTTTACTTAGTTGGAAAAATATCATTTTAATTCAGAAATGTTTTGTAGGCAATTAAAATATGAATTTCACAACATCCCCCGTAATTATCCTGGAAACTATAATCTGATTGTTTATTTTAGGAAAAATTATAAACCAATTCTACTTCTTCTCTTTATTGAGCCGCTTTCTTTACACGACTTTTCTGACTGGTCTGTCCATTTTCAAGTGTTCTTCGTCCTTAGCGCTTATATTTGTAGCTTAAACCATATTTTAGTTTAATTGTCCTATTCTGTTAAAATCGTTTTTATTTTAAATTTTTGCTATTATCAGGATTCTCCCCATTGCTCGTGTCTATGGCTTCCCTTTCTGATATCAACTTGAGTTATCATTGTACGATAAATAGGGATCATTTATTAGGTTTTCGAGGGTTCTGATTCCATTTTTCAAATTAGTTTTTGATCGAGCATACTTATTTCGAATTACCATTACTGTTGATACTTTTTCGATATAGTTACTGTTTCTTAGTCTTCCATGGACGAAATACGAATTTACTATCGGATTTTCGATCGAGCATGCGCATTATGATTTTCCGTTACTATTTATGTTTTCTATGGTAATGGATCGTTTATTAGGTTTTCGAGAGTTCTGATTCCGTTTTTTGAATTGAATCTTTTACCGCGCATGCGCATTTCGGATTACTATTATAGTTGACATTTTTGGGTATACGTATCGTTTATTAACTTTTTAAAGATTATATCTTCGAATTTACTGTCGGATTTTCGATCGCAAGTGCGCATTTTGATTTACAATTACTGTTACAATTACTCTCTCTTTTCTTCGATATAGAGATCGTTCATAAGGTTTTCCAAGGTTCAGATTCCTCTTTTTTTTTTTTTTTTTTCATTGGATTATTATTGATAATCAGCATTGTTTATTACCATTACATTTCAATTTTTTTTTGTGTATATCGTCCTTATAAACGATTTCTACTCCAAAAAAATTCAACTGTAATGGTCATTCTAAATGCGCATAATCGATCAAAACTGCAATTCAAAAAATGGAATCAGAACTCTCAAAAACCTAATAAACGATTCCTATATCATAGAAAACTTCAACAGTAACGGAAAATCAAAATGCGCATGCGCGAACGAAAGTCCGATAATGTTTTCATAATATGCTCCTTCGGACCTACATAATCATTGTAAGTTTTAATGATTGTTATGTAATGTGATTTATATAATGCTTGCAAATAAAGAAAATAAACTAAAGTTAAACATAACAATAATTTATTTCTCGATTACCTTAGCACCATTGATCGTCAGTAAGGAAATTAACCTTCCTACAATTACCATGTCTCTTACTTTTTCTGCATGTTTCTATGTAATTCTAATGTTTCTAATGTCTTTGCTATGTAGTTTCGTAGACTTTTTTTATAGCCCTTTACTGAACAACCCATCTTTAAAAGTATCTCACTCTTCTAAATGTGAAACGCTATAAAAGTTTCGAAGAAACTTGCCATAATTGAAGGTCGCAATGACTGAACAAAATGAAAAATGAACGAATGAAAGTGTAATGCAAATATATATTGTATATGATTCAACGTATCGGTGGAGGGGAGGGGAGGATAGGCGAAACAAACAGCAAGTAATTAGTGCTGCCAAGCTAAATAATGAAAGTGCGTGGAGCTAATTTGGAATGAGTTCTGAAATTATATTGAAAAAATTGCCGAGTAATGCTAATGGAGGCAGCGTCTGGACAGTTGCCTGTGTCAGTCAATGTAATTGAGTTTTATTAAAAAAAAAAAAAAAAAAAAAAGATAAGAATGCACCTTATAAACATATTTTGTGAAATTGTTTATCACTACAGGGGTCCCCTAGGAGGCGCCAGGCCTGCATGGTTAGTTCTGTACTGACCAGTTTACTTTCTTGTAACTGTGTTTTTTGTTTTTTTTAAATCGCCTTTGATTATAATTTTAGTTCATATTGTTTCATGGAATGTTAATTTGTTAATGATTAAAGGTTTGAAACAAATTAGTCATCAATGTATGTTATTTGTACTGGATAATATAAATGTTGAAATAAAATAAAGTAATAGAGCAGGCTGGTAAGACGCGGGGGGGCCAGGAGTACCCCAGGCGGTATCACGGTTCCACCTCCGCGGGTTCTTAACCCTTCCAGTACCAACCTCGAGGAGCAACAACATGCTCTGTGCCCAGTATTATTTTATTTTAGCATTTAAACGATATTTATATGCTTTCTTTGAGAATTGGATCACGGTGCTCGTAAAAATACCAACAAAAATTTCTTTTGATCATAGTAAACAAGAGTTGCAACCTGGAATAAAAGTTGCTTTTTGTGGCCGATGGCATAACTAACTGCTACGATAAATTAACATTGAAATTCAGTTACAAATTTTCTATGTTTATTTTTGCTTTAAAGGGATTTAGGTCTGACTGCATTTTTAATAATGACAGGCTTTCTTTATAACTTACGTATGTGATGGGAAAGAGGATTCAAACTATTTCTCGATTGAATGATTTTTTTTTAGAATTCAAATATACTATATAATGTAAGAATATACTATATAATGTAGCATATTTTATTCATTTTACCAAAACAAATCATTTTCTTTCCGCAGGATAGATCGGTGCAGGGGCGTAGTAAATAGCAGATGGTAAGGTGGCAAATGCCACGTGGTTCAGCCGAAGGGGGACCTCGAATTGGCCTTTATTACAATAAAATACAATATCAAATTACATTATATATAGTAACACAATTAATAACTAACGTTGTATTATTGTGTATAAAGACCGCCATACACGTACAGGAAATACTCAAGGAAGAAGCCTCAACCGAACCTTCGCCCACACACGAAGACGATTTTCTTAAGGACTTGTGAATTTTCTTCAAGTCAATACTCTAGTTCTGTGTTTCTCGTGGTTTCGCAATCATGGCATCAAGGGATGATAATATTTTAGCGGCTGTTGGTTGTGTAGTTGCATGGAACTGCATTCGCAAGAAAAGGCGCAAAAGTAATGTATGGTGCAAGGAGTTGCTCTTACAAGAAGAATGTTTTTCACTAAATCTAATCAGTGAACTAAAAATTTTCCTTAAAGATTTCCACAATTATTTGAGAATGTACCCTGATACTTATTTATATCTTCTTGGATCGGTTTCTTATTAAATTTCTTATTTTTCTAGTTAAAAGTTTAAAAATCTAATAGTCGTTAGGAAGTGTTTATGTTACAGTAATATGTTTTTGCCTTTCAGGTAATATTTTTCCTCCCTTCATACTAAAACCTGAAGAGCTTCAATGAATACAGCTGTTGTGTTTCTGGCATTGAAATGATTAAGACACGATGGAGTATCATCTAATTTACTTCCTTTTTTGTAAAACTTCATCGGCAAAAACAAGCTTGACAAAAGTTTTTTGGATTGTTGAGGCAAACGGATAGAGGTTACTTGTACAACTGAAAGATGGCTGGGACGGTGACTCTCCCACGAACTAATGGCCCTTCTACCTTATCAGGACATCTTACACTTGTGTTAGTAGAGGATCTGTTCTACATGCGGCAGCGTACGTGCCACGGTCCCTCGGCTACGCAGGGAACTTCTTCCCTCAGCCCAC
Source organism: Rhaphigaster nebulosa (assembly GCA_948150685.1). Classification (NCBI taxonomy): domain Eukaryota; kingdom Metazoa; phylum Arthropoda; class Insecta; order Hemiptera; family Pentatomidae; genus Rhaphigaster; species Rhaphigaster nebulosa. The sequence continues at coordinate 168,661,738 of OX411307.1, forward strand.
GGTGGTTGCCCACTCCCGCCGGCTCTGGTGATGAATCATGCAATCGAGTCCAAGATGAACTGCGAACCGATTGTATAAGTTTTGACAAATATAGTAATAATTAGCAAATGAAGTGCTCACAACCTTTCAAGTTAAAAGTTTTCTTAAGCTGAGTTCACTGTTGCCTAATGATTATGCAAATGTAATTACTTATTGTGATTATTAATTAACGCCTTATTAATCCATAAACGCCCACAGTTTCCACTTGGCAACAGAAACTCAGAGCCAAGGTCTTAGACGACCCAATCGAATCATAAAGGGCATGATAAATCCCTTAAATCTTTTTAATACCTCCTCTTATCATATTAATGTTAAATACCAGTTGTTCGCTATCTGTTAAGAATATTTGAAGTTTGAAAATACAGCAATGGATGGACTACAAAAGCTCTTGGTGCAGATATTTTATTGATTATCCTATTTAACAAACTAAAAAAAAAATTAATGTGTTTTTCTAATCTTTGCAGAGAAAACTAAATAGGGAAATAATTAGATCTAGATGGAAAAGTGTTTTTAGTTAGAAAATTCTATTACATTTTGAAAGTTGGCAAATGGCAACCACGGACATGTAGACAACAAATATTTGTTTCAGCTATATTTAATTGCCAACCTTCAATCTTATTTCTTTGATATTGAGCGCAGGGCCTTAAAATCGATCGTATTTTCAAAAAGAGCAAACCCGAACACATATCAGTGAACCTCAATATCGAAGAAATCACAAATTAATAAATAAATCGATATTTGAGCACGGAACATTAAAATCGATTGTATTTTCAAATAAAGTGACCCCGAAAACGTAATAGAGGACCTCAAAATCGAAAAAATCAGGAAAGTTTAAAGAAATCCATATTTGAGCACGGGACCTTAAAATCGGTTGTATTTTCAAAAAAGAGCGACCCTGATGCAACAAGTTTAGAGTAGGGCTATGTGCGCCGTGTTTTTTTACCATTTCACATACTGTAATTTATCCAGTTTTAAGGATTCATAAATTGTTTTTTAAATAATAAACTTCATTTTACCTCCATTTCTTCTTATACTGCCCAATGTTGCAATATGGAAACATTAAAAAAAACATATAAAGCACCATCAATAATTTTTCAATTATAATAAGCCTTTTTTAAAGACGAAATTTACAAAACTCAGACATGAAATAGTTACGGGCGTTAATGAGTTAATGTGAGTACTGCAGCAATTCGCACTATTGATTAGCATTTTTATGAGAGATGGAATATGTTTTTGAGCCATCCAAGAATTTAGGAAGACGAAAGGTTCTTTCTTTACCACTCCGCCGGTCGCTACGGATCTCAGAGATCCACTTAATTGTTTTTTGTAAAAATCTACATAGCGTTGAGTGGTTGGGATTCCTCCACAAACCATTATCGCACTGTCCACGTGTCGGTATTGTGTAATAATTAAACTCATGTTACCTGTTAGAATTTTGTCCTTACCTCAAGTACTGTATGTTTTCAAGTGCGCACAATTATGAAATTAAGATCATTGAATTATATGTTTTTGTTATTGTTTACCATTATTACATTAAATTTAGGCATTAACCCGAACATCCAAAAATATTGAAACTGATCGTTAATTGTTCATTACCCTTCCCATAATAGCTAGAAAAAATACCTAGAGTTTCCCGCGTTGGGTTTTGATGGTGGGCAGGGGGAGTAGGACAGAAAACCGATTTATTTTAATTTTTTTTTTGTGAATATCTCAAAAACTATGAGGAATATTGCAAACATTATCTTATACAAAATGAATGTACTTCAAATTCTCTATTAAAATAAACCTACATGCTTGTTTGCTGAAATCAATGGTTACGGAGATATTAAAGGGATAACAGATATGCGATTTCCGTTTTCGCATTAAACGTAAACAAATTTATGTTGATATCATTGGTCATTACTTCGTCTTGATAGTAAGAATCGAGATCTACCGAGCTCGCATAAATTTCGGAGGGAAAGCGGAATATTCGCAAAATAATTTGCACAAAGTAAGTCGAGTTATCATTTCTTATAGTATTCTTGTTTCTGAATCGAATAAGACCCCATACAGTCAATAGTTTAGAAGTTATTACTGATTTTAGATTTAAAAAAAAACAACAGAAAAATAACATTTTGCGGCTGGACTACGGGTATAAGCAGGGTGTCCCGTACGTCACTGGAAATATTAAGAGAGGTGATAGTAGACCTGAGAGCAACAAAAAAGTTCATATAGACCTCTGGTCCGATTCCACACAGAAAACGCTGGAAAATTAAGTTTTGTATTTTTTCAAGTAAGTCACGTTTTTTGTCGAATGGAAGCGAACACTTAAACAATATTCGAGGTGATTAAGTTCCAATCGCCCCATCGTAAAGTAGACAAAATTCTCTTTAGGAAATATAATTTGGCTTAACTAGATCCATTTTTTTGGGGCTTTCGGTAGGACCAATACCAAAAAGTTTTATTTTATTTTTTTAAATCATCCTGTGATTGTGTATGTTTTTCTCAGTGCAGTGGGGCTACATATATCCCACTTTTATTAAGCTTTAATTGCGTATATATGAATTGGTGGTTTCTTTAGGGGTGATAAATGATCAATTTATGACCAGTTTCAGCTTTTTTTTTTTTGTATGTTCGGTTTACTCATGTTTTTTACCTAATTTTACTGTACAACATGTTAC